>JAYMSP010000563.1:0-47149 GCA_036897095.1 Plantago elongata
TTGTTTTTCATACTGCTGCTGGAGTGGTCATCTTCCAACTCAAATTGAATATTTTTTCAGTTGAAAAAGGTAACTTAAATTCTATTTCAATCAATTCATTAGTGTTGTTTCCGTCCGTTTGACCATGCCATATTGTTCAGCTAGCTAGTACCAATATTATGGAGAATAATAATTTCAGCTAAGTTCGAGCTTTCATATGAAATAATAATAATAATAATAATAATAATAATAATAATAATAATAATAATAATAATAATAATAATCTCAGGAATTGATTAATTAATTAATTAACTTGAAGGTTAAATAAAATTTTAGTTACGTTGCCTTAATTATGTAGCTAGGAACATATCACTGATTCACTACCCAAATAACGCAAGACTACTCTTCACTATTCATCGACAAAAGTAAATTTTATTTTGAATACGGTGCAAATATCATACCAGTTGAAAGTGTCTGTTTGAAAGTTAATTAATGCATTATGCACAATTCCAAACGTATATGAAATAATTTGTTCTAGATCAATTAGTGGAGGCTCAAAAAATATTAAAATATTGTGTGTTGATTCGAAATCGATTTAAATTGAAAATGCCCATTTAAATAGTCTATTTTGTACAAAACAGTCTATTTCAATAGACATTTCCCAATTCAAATCGATTTCCAATTCGCCACTAAAATATTTTTTTCTAAATAGAACATATGGAAAATTTTATATAGTACCACTATATATTATTAGTCTTAGTGTGCGCGACTTAGAAAGTATGGGCTACAAACAAGCCTACAACTCTGAAGCACCCACCCAAAGTATGAAGTCTTCCAATAGGAGATAAAGACTCTGAAATTAAGCGCGTCCTAGCTTAGCTTAATTGCTACTTGCACTTCACGTGTATCGTTTTGTAATTTCTTCATCTCATGCATATTTTGTAATTTGCATTTTACCAACAAAACCCAATATATATACGCAAATACGGTAATCTTATAACTAAGCACGCACCAAATTTTTATTTTCAATGAGATGAGATTCTGGTATGAAATCGGGCTCCAATCTATATGATTTAAGTAGGTTCGGTAAGTATAATATTTGATGATATATCTTGACTCGTCAAGCATTTCATAACCATACATGTCGTATATAAAATCGACAACTAAGAAGGAACATAGACAGCATAACTCGTTATTTTATTTGTATATAATTTTGTCAACGTTCAAATTCTGGTAACAAATCCATTTTGAATGATGTAGCACCAATGCTAAAAATACATACATGAATAAATAAAAAGGAAATCAAACTACAATGATCAAATACGTATTGTCATGAGAAGAATTCAACGGGAAGTATATATTCATTTTTTCAACTTAGCAAGTCATACAGTATAATAAATTAATGTATAATACAATGTAACATACGTATATATATAAAGTAGGACGCTGAATAAACTACGTACACCTATGATCCGTGGACAATTTTGCATCTAATTTATATTGAAATTTGAAATGGTCCAATACTCTAATTAAACACATGAGGATAACAACTCATCCATGAATCACTTTTTCTCCCATTTCATAGGATTAAAATTGAACTTAATTACAATAGTTTACTTATATATATAGATTGCATGATTTGACCGTCTCATATATGTCACATTTATGTGTGGTCCGGGCACTTTCAATTTGGCTCATTAAAAGTCTCATAACGTATCTTAAGATTATTCTCCTAATCAACACTTCGCTCGAATATAGTTTTAAAAGTCGATGGTGTACATGTGGTGGTGCGACGTATGTATTAGCTCCGCGAGCAAGGAAGGACTATTAGGAATTTGGAATTTGTTCTAGACCAGATATGGGTTTCCTGCAAGTTGTTCTAGATGAAGAAACTGGATTTGAATACTTGGGAACAGTGCAAAACCAATGTTTATTTACAATTTGGATTAACGGTATAGATGGAGACATTACTAATTAAAGAAGAAAACTTAGAAATGAACTTGTTGGACGAGTTATCTGTTATGAACCAATCTATTTTTCTTGACAATGATTTGGAGAATTTTCATGACCACAAAATTTTATTTTGTTTCAATCAGCTACACTTTTTTCTAATAATAGTTAAAACAGAAGCTAATGCTCTTAACGAATAATTACAAAGGAAACAAAAACATAACGTCCAGAACTATGGATCAAATCCTATTGAATGTATGTACAATTATACAATTTTTCAAAAATAATCGAAATCTAGAAATTAGGTCTCCATCAGACTATTGAATATATGTCTTCGAATTCTCTCTGCCTTTTCTCTTTTCCAGAAAGAATGCTTAGAAAAGTACTCACCTTTTGATTCATTAATTATCAGTTGAAAGTTATAAGTAGGTAATTTGTTCTGAAGAATGTTATAGTTTAACTTTAAAAGTTGAAAAGAGGAAATCATAGCAACATGTAAAAGTTTTAATTCTAAAGAATGTTAGTTTATGTTGTCAGTTATTAGTCCAAAAGGTTTTACTTAGTGCAGTAACATTATGATTACTAAAATCATAATCAGACTAGTCAAAGTGTCAAACCACTAATCATCTTTAAATTATGCTGTTTGGCATCATTGATACCACCAGATTCATGATTAGGCTTCTTGACTAATGACTAATTCCGTTAACCGTATTCCTAAGCTAGTTTAATCATTGTTTTGAAGCCTTTGACTCATTCAATCACATTTAACAAGTAACTAGTCTTGCCCATTGCATCTTGGAGTGTAACCCTAGTTTCTACCACTACCTCAAATTTGTCATCAACAAGAGTGTGCAGATGCCACTCGAAAACCGCTAGTTGTAAAGAAACGTTTTGAATCTAACTTCTAATGAAGGGAGGGAGCTTGCCACGACCTAGCCAGCTTCGCTTCGGAGAGGGGGTTATCGTCTTTGAAGCTAACACCAGTCCGACTACTGAGATAAAAAAAGAAGCTAAAAGAAGCTGATTTGAATTAGAATTTACGTTTAAATAATCAGTATCACTCGTAAACCGGCACTTGCAATACCTAACCTTTGTGTCCAAGAATCATGTGAACTATGCAGGCCTAATTTGTTTGATTAATAAATAGTTAATCAAAGTAAACTCTACTGGCCATAGACTCCAATAAAATAATGCAAGGAGTAAATCTCTGCAGATATTATTATCAAGTTCCAGAAATAATTATACTTTAACTACATTCAAATATTAATTATTACATCCAAGAAAAAAAATTATTATCTAATACAATTGAAAGATGTTGCTGAGGCTGCAACTCTTTCACAAATGAAAATACATTTTCTGTAGTCTACACTCTACACTATACACAAATGAATTATATCAAGCTAAATAACAAATTATAAATCTGATCCTAAAGTGACGACGAACATGTGGATACGGGATCTTAATCGTGCTTCTACTACCTCTCGACTATCACCTATTCGACATTCAAGAATACACGCCTGCTCGTGACGGAGAAAAAAAAACTTATTTCTTTCCTTGCGGATCTTAAGTGACCGATAGATTGTCTTGGGAACAAGTCAAGAGCTTGGCATTTGCTTGTTCTGTAAAAATGAGTTGAAAAGAATGAAAGCTTGTCGAGGGCGATGCAAAGGCACTTCATGTCCTGCTCCGGTTACTGTCACAAGAGTTAATCCTTGGTAGACTTGGCTCCATCCACCAACCTGCATTGTAACATAGGAAAGCCCAATGAGAAACAATTAATCCTTGTTCAGGTTGATAATAAGTTAATGTTTCCTCTCTTGCAGAAATTTAGATGACCATCGAGGTTGCATTGTTATGCTAGCAGGTTACTTCTTACCCTTGACTTGTCGTACCACGGATACCATTTTGTAATTGTTGGAAGCTTTAAAGCATCGATTGAGTAGCGAGTGGCAGTGAGAGGAACCACTGAATCAGTATCCCCGCTGCAGGCAATCCAGGAAAGAGGGATTATTGACAATATGATGGTAAGAAGTATGCGAATCCTGGAATAATTTTGACTACGGTTCTCATTATCTTTACAGATAGAAAAGTTAGCTGTAAATGATACGTCAATGTCTTACCTGAATACCCAAATTCTGATACCAGCAGCTATCAATTCTTGATAAATTGGAAGCATGGATACAGGAGAATCTGCCCAGTAATTACCAACTACATCGCTGCAAAGTAAAGAACTCTGAGTCAAGAACAAATCTCAGTATGCTAATTGCTAACGACTAGTCGACTACCTCTCAAAAACAACCAAAAAGTAAACAGCACAGCAATCTTAGCTACCTGCATGATTGCCAGGGGTATGGAATCCCTGTCACATTTGCATGTAATGCCTTTTGAACTTCAGGATGATTGTAGTAAGCTTGAGAGTACCTCTCAGAGCACGGATCATACGCTCTGGACATCCATGGCTGCATATTTAAACATAAGGATTTCAGATAGGGCAAACACCATAGTTACATAGAATATGCAAAAGAATCAGATAATAACTAGGTCTAGTAGACGAAAATCAAGCTTTCAAAAGCTACTCAAAGTTCAAACGGAGGATCAACCGCTCAACAATTGACAAGGCAGACAATTTTTCATATTTCCCCTATTTTTATGTTGATTGCCAAGCAGTAACTAAGTTCAAGTGAGAACAGTGGGGGTATCCTCCACTGTGTTGTAGCAGACATCATGTCATGTTGCTTCATTCACATACTTGTATCCATCGAAATCTATTTCAATGCACTAGTAACTGTATATCATCATGTGAAAGAGAATATTTGTGTACTTACATAGTGACCTAATAATCGGTGCCTAAGTGCAGATGAGCTATTGCAGGGGCTGGTATAAATGCTATATGGGTCAATATTGCCCATCTCCTTGTTTGAAACTTCAAGGGCTTTAACACAGTTGCTTGAGGGATGAGTAGCGGATCCAAAGTTACAGACTACTCGCAGAGTTTTGTATGTTGAATCTGAAATTAGACCATGAGTCCACCAGTACTCGAACGTTCCAACATAATCATGGTAATCATCAGTTACAGCATTCCCTACCTAAAAACAACAGTAGTCAAAACCAAGAATAAGTTTAATAATCACTTCAGCATATCGAAATTACACAATCAAATCATTCTGAGTGTAGTACCATGAATCCCTTGAAATTAATTACTGGATTCTGAATTCCCTTGTTTCTTTCATATATGATCTGTGATAGCTGGGGAACATAATGCCCTGAAATGATAGTAAGAAATGCGCATTAGACCAGTTTGCCGGTTTCACATTTTATGTTAGCTAACTATATATACTCATGAATGTGTATTAGATAAAACGTAAACATTACGAACCTGCATAACTTTCTCCAGTAATGTAAAAGTCCCTATGTTTGTATTGAGGAAACCTCTCAAACCAGTTGACCAGAAAGCTATACGCATCTTCAGCTAAAATTCACAACATCCACACTAAAAAATTCAGAGATAGTAGTCTAAGGCAATTAAACACATTGCAAGCATATTTTAACATGGCCAAATATGCTTTTTTTTGGAGACATTACCTGTTCTTTGATCTCCTGCAGTATACAAATCCGATGTAGTGTTCGAATACGAGAAACCAACACCAGCTGGTGACTCCAGAAACAGCAAATTCGCCACTGCCACAAGCAACACAATCTACATCAGCTCAAGACAACAACAGAACATCAATGAATCAAGACGACTAAACCAGCAGTAAGCCACTTACACTTGTTCCAAGAGTACGGATTGAGGTAGAGTGTTTTGCCATCCGAATTAATCCGAAAAGGTCCGACCTCTTCAGAAGCTCCGTAAGCTACAGAAGAGCAACCCGGGCCTCCATTGAGCCACAAAACAAGTGGCCTCGACTCAGGGCTCCTATCTGTAGGTGCCTCAGTTAACCAGTAAAACAGTGCTCTACCAGCCTGCTCATTAGCAGTGACATAACCAGAGTACTGATTGAAGCCAACATTTGCTGGCTGTCCAGGTAAAGTTACAATCCTATCTTTCTCCTGATCTACAGTAGACAAACTGTAACAAATACCCAGAAAAAGATACAGCAGACACAAGAGACAAACTGAATGCAACTGATAACCCATGAGTCAGTTGTTCAACCAAAAAGGGAATCAATCAATCAAAACCCAGAAACCCAATCCCAAAAGATTTCTGGGTTTTTTAAATGAGTGGTATCTAATCTATTTACAGATAAGTAAGCATTGAGTGCTTTTGAAGGACTATCAAGAATATAGTGGCTGGCATATAAGCTGACAGCATTAGAAAAACAATTTAGAGCAGACAAATCTCATCATCACCAATCCCTAAATCATTCAAGAATGGAATAAGTTGAAGAAAATGGAAAGTCAGCTGGATATTGTGTTAGTTTTCTCGCCGACGTATACATTCATAACAGGCTTAGACCAAGCTGACAACCATGTGCTTCATGTTCTTGTAGATGAATGGCCCATGGACTAAACAATTCAATAAAAGCTACAAACTTTACAATAATGGCACTGTAATAAATGACTACACCAGTAAAATTCAAGGAAAAGTTGAAAACTTTGGGATCTACTTTTCGATTCCAGCAATGTGCAAGAAATTATTGGCTGTGAGTTGAGGAAACTGTCTGTACTCACACTATAGTCAAATGTGGCCAAAACAGAGGAGTTACTGTAGTGTAATTGGGTTTCGTTTATGCGAGTACTGAGTAGTAGGTGCAATGGGACGTGTACACAATGAATTGCTTCAGTCATTCATAATAACTACCAAGTACCAACCATGTTGCCAAACATTATAGCAAGTGGTATCATCTTGTAAGTTGAGCCAGATCATGGAATTTGAACAGTGAATATTAAACAATATTTTGGCGAACTGGATCTTTAGGACAATGCGGCTGAGATATATTAATAAATTCTAGTGTAGAGCTGAAGAGAAGTGAAATCTGTAATTGGAAAGAATCAATTTATAAGCATGTGATGAAATTTAAACACTTGTAGATAATGAAGAAGAAGGTGAGTAGAAATCTGTAGGCACAGAGTCAGGTAATTTAAGTAAACTCAAGGAATCAAAAGATGGGTAGAAATTGTATCTACCAGATTATGCTAATTGGGTATTTGACTTTTAAAGTTCAAAAAGATTGGTAGAAGCCAGAAGGTACCACACCATTTTTATTTGGTAGTAAAAACTTGGAGGATTAAAAGATTCGTAGAATTCGTCGGTAGCCTGTAATTGAACCAGTTTGAACTTTTTCGCCTGTTGGTGATGGTAAATTCATGTACGGTGGTGAAAAACTTAGAAATCACTCACTCCACTTGCACATGAATGCCTACTATGAGGTATAAATGCTCCACTTGCACATAAAGGCGTATCATGCATAGAATTTATAGGTGGAGCAATTCACGTAACATGGTTTACCAGATCAATGTGAAAATCTTGCTGTTAGGGTTCTATGTAGTTTTGTTAATTGAATCCTGCCTCTGGTTCTTTAATAAGGTTAATCCTCACAATTAAGCAGACATTATTGAAACAGATTGTCCAATAAATACCTACTTCTTAGTTGACTACACTTTTGTTTCAAATGCTAGAAGGGTATTCTACAAAGAACAGAGGGACAATACCTCCAGAGAAACAAATTAAGAAAAAAAACAAGAATGAATGAGACTTGCTTGGCATTAATGTATCATCCAAGACAATAATTACAACTTATGGGCCCTGTTTTGACTCCGATTCTTCTATAGTCCATAAGATAGCTGGAAGTGGGGCAGTTATTTCAACAAGCTGTAAGATCAAGAAAAGAAGTTAACTCCCAGTTAGATCAACATTTCCAAGTGAAAGTATGCTTTCAATAGAGCTATCGACACTCAATGGATCCGAACATTAATGCGAAACTTGTAATATAGCCTCATGGAGTTAAACAGTGTGTTCTGACTTTAATTAGAACTCTAATTGCAAGCTAGTTCAACACAACTAGATTTATGAAGTCATGATAGTATTGTACTTCTGCTTCTGGTTTAAAATATTGGGAAACAGAAAGCTACTTATGCCGAGTCCCAAATTTATCTTGCTTCCTGCTAGCATAAGTACCATCTGATAATGACCATCAAAGGACGGGTTTGAATAAACAGAATAAGATATGTGATGCTGAAATTGAATAAGAAGCCTACCAACTGCCTGAGCATATAAATTCTGAAAAGAAAGAAGCGTAGATCCATGCTAACACTAAATTTCTGAAAGCTCATGATGTCTAACATAACTTACCTCAGTTGTTACAGGATGGGAGAAAACTACATAATGAGCATGCAAATGATATCCACAGTCACCAGGAACGGGTCTTTCAGGCTTGTGATATCCTCTGCCAAAAAAAGGATATTTAAATTCCAGAATATCTTGAAAATAAACATACCACAGCAGAAACTTGAAAGGTAAAACTACAGAGTCTCATATTAAGTTCAAGAAAAAGACTGTAAAATGTCCTCAACAAAGATTTGGTTTTAGTTGGAATGCTCCTCTCTAATGTCTAACAAACTAGGCAGGGAACTTGGCCGTGACTGACAATAGAGAAACATCTTGGGTAACTTGAAGTGACGAACACCGGTAATTGCTTACATGAACTTCGTTGTGAACACACAGAATAAACGATCATCCTATAGATAATGAAAGATTAAACAAATAAAATAGTAATCACATAAAGTATAGAAAGATGCTACGTACCCATCTTGAGCAAAACTTTCATCAACACTTTCATGATCTATACAGTTTGGTTGCCCACCTGAACTGTAAAGAGGATCACCTGCAAGCACAAATGAATAATTTTAATACAATGACCAGTACAAGGCACAGTTTCGAGAAGTGTGTGGTATTATTGAGAGGAAAAAGTAAATTGCTGGAGTTTACCTACTAGTGGATGCCCTATAAAAGATAAATGGATGCGAATTTGGTGCGGTCTTCCAGATTGAATTTCAACCTACAGGAGTACAGGGTACATGAGATTGAAAGTAAATAATGAGGAACTCCAGTGAAGGTCAGTTAGTAAAAACGACTGGATTTATCTTTGAAAGAAAAGGTTTGATTTGTATTCTGAGCTAAGGACTGAGAAATATACAAGCGCTTCGCCATATGTTTAGGTAGGGATTCTCCTCTCCAAATTAGGAGGACTGGAAAAGGGGATCATGGGATTTCCACAATACATGCACCCCCCCAATATGATTTGAGGAATGTGCATGTTCGGTATTACCTTCTGGACTTCAATTAGCATGAACAAACTCATTGTGATTTCACATGTACTCATTTTAGAAGTGAGTTTTTTTTTAATTTTGTATAACATGGGGAATTCACAGTAGTCAAATTTTGTATAACTTGGGATACCTGGACCAGTGTGGAATTACACCGCATGTTTCTCTCCAAAACCTTGACTTTGCTCAGAGCTGGTTTCCCTGGAATTCTTAGTTTTATTATGCAAGGTTGGGGAAACACTAGAGTATATCGAAATTGGTTGAAGTTGAAAGTATATTGTAACAAGTATTAATATCAGGTCATATGGTTATTGCATGTGGATAGTGGACGGAGATGGTATATCAAACCTGACAAGGAGGCAACATACAATCCCTTGGCAACACCAGGATATTTCACCAAGCCAATTGGTTGATCAACAATAACCTAATGAGAAATATCAAATAAGCTAAATATGAACATAAGAAACTAAATTGAGGGGTTAAACATGAGTCTTTATTGGTTAACACTAACAGAACATCAAACTAAACATAATGTAAGGAAAGCAAGACTGAACATCATAAATACTCAACGAAAGCACATATAAAGTTTTAATCACCTCATCCTCAATAATTAACCCATTTACCAGAGCTCGATAAATTTTTGTAATGTTTCTTGCTGCTTTTAGCTGTAAGTCATTTTTTCTGCAGATAGGAAAAGAAAAGATTAAAATAAAAGCTCTGTAATATAGTTAGAAATATATATGCAAACATCAATGTGGAAGCCGCTTTTAGGCTTGATATGACGAGCCAAACTAATGTAACTTGAAGCATTCATAACATCAGTACTAAATTACAATATTACATAATGGTATTGAAAAAACTATGTTGACAGGCAATTAAGCATAAGTAAGAACAACTTGCCTATTTATGCCAAGAACTGATGTTCCATCAGCAAAAAGTGCCGCAAGACGAGATTTTGCAAGCTTTGTCTTCGCACAAAGTAATATTCCTAGATCAAAACATGAAAACGCATTCTGTTTAGTACTACATGAGGATATTCGAAAAATAACACAGCTGGCAGGGAGTAGAAATGGCAATAATACGCAATACGAACGCAAGACACCTAATTTAGACATATATGTTCATACAAGGAAAAGGTCATCACAAGCAATCATGCATCTTTCTGTGATTTGTGTGCATGGGGCACATCTGAAACAAAATAAAAACAGATTTATAACACTGCCATACTCTTTAATTCATAATTTGTCTTTGAATCTATAAAATATATTATATATGGAGTCCTTGCTCTGATGTTTTACAGACAGCTTCAATAGAGCAGAAAGAAATGATAAAAATTAAAATTAGTATGAATTGGTACTTCCTGCACATTGACACCTTATGTAAGAATCTTCAACCATCAGTTAATTTTTTGAATACAGGAGATTCCAGGGCAAGAGCTCCGAGGGGAAGAGATGTGGAATCTATCTGAATTAAGTGACATAGGCGAACTTTACATTGCCTTAAGTTGCATAATGCAGATCACCGAAATAGTAGCAGAGCTTGAGATTGAACAACTATATCCATTTATCAAAGAGAATCTAATGCAACTATAAAGGAAAGTACACATAGCCACAGACTAACCTGAAGTTCCCCTTCCAAGGCGATGAACTGGAACAGGATGTGGTTCTTGAGCAGTCTGCTTCTCTGCATGCCTTTGGAGTTGCGTCAATACAGTTCGTTGCTGGAACAGTCCTCCAGGCAAGACTTGCAATCCAGAGGGTTTATTCAGAGCAATCTGAAGGCGACAAAGTTCAGACTAGATAAATTCAACAGCGTCTAAGTAGAAGTAAATCAGGTTTACCAACCACGTAAAGCACATTCGACTTTTCCTGTTGCAGACATGACAGTTCATTTTGTTTCCTTTGTATTGACTTGTCAAATATATAGCTGAGGGATAAAATATACCTTAAATAGGAGAACCACTATATCAAATATTGCTTCTTGTACCATCATTGGCATTTTTCATGCAGAAAATTTATACTCAAATTGAAACAAGAGTGACATTGTGGCTTGTAATCATCAATAAGGTGCAATACTCAATACACAAGATTAATTTAATGATGTTTTCGACAAATATATGTACTTCCTACACAATGTACAAGTTAATCACCAGGTGATCATCGTCATACAGAATTTCCAGCAAGTAAGGAGCATCAGGCTCTTTCCAAGGAAGCCGATGATAAACCAGTTCCACTCCCCCTCTACGAAACAAAAAAACTTACTTCAAAATCCACCATTTCCCATAAAACCAAGCACAAATAACTGGCAGTAAGCTAGTAGAACCTGAGAATAGCGTCCGGATTCGACACCACACTGCCATCAACTGTCACCTGCTCATTATGAATTCTCTGCAACCAGCTGCTCAATGATCAGTAAACAATACCAGAAAACGCAATTTACCATAATCAAACTAGCATCAATTCATTCACATATAGAAATAGAAATACAGAGCAGGTAGTTAGTTAGTTACCCGTGTTTAGGAGCTGAGTATTGGTACTTTTTAGAGTAGAACTGAATCAGTGTCACTCCTACAAATTCGAACGCAGTTAATTTGTACGTGCCAGTAAAAAATTGATTGATAAAAAGTTCATTTGATGTGTTAATACCTTCGTCGGAGGTCGGTAGAAGGTCGCGGTAATATATTCCGGCGTTGAATTCCGGCCATGGTTCGCCGAATGAGACCATTTTGTCTCTGCAGCTGCAAAAATGAAAAATCATGGTACGAATTAGGGCTTTTGTCTTGTACACTGTGCTGTACGGGTTGTACATGATCTCAATTTCTCAATTAAGTACTCCCTGCCAAAATGCTTGCTCATAACGACGAGACCTTTCAAAATTCATTTTCACACCCTCAAAACTTCAATTTTTATGCTTGGTAAGTTTTCATGAGGAAAATTGAACGGTAATAAATACAAAAAATAGTACTTTAAAAAATTATTTGGAGATTTTAATTAAAATTGGTAAGAATCAAAAATGAAAATGAACACAATTCAAGTAAAATGATTTGAAGATTTAATTTATAGCATATTAAATCGATGATATAGAATAAAAAGGAGTATGTTTTCAATGAAATTGTTTCTCATACTATAATGAAAGAGTTATTCCAACTTACTTTTGATAATTAGTGGCAAATTCAATTTAGCAAAATGTTAAAATCAATTTCATGCATGATAACTGCAATTTTAATATCTCATTGAAATTATTTTCTCTTGAAGAAATTTTGCGCTGCAATTTTGAAAAGAATAACGTTTTCAAATTTTTGCAAATATCTGCAATTTGGCTTTATTCCTTTTGGTTGAGAGTCAATTTGGCTTTATTTAAAATGACCATATATTATATTCTCACGTGCAGCGCGAGGAGCATTATATCAATTTATTTTCATTTTTATTTTATACAAATTAAAATTGGCAATAACTAAAAGTGAAAATACCATCAATTGAATAGTTTTTTTATTAGATAGTGTAACAGGTATATGTTATTTTACATGGAAAATTATTCATACTAAATATTATAATCCTATCACAAATAAGTTCACATTATTTAAAATATCTAAATAATAATAAAAACAGTTTAATAATTTGACTATTAATCTATCGAATTCAACGTTTTCAACTAATGCAGTTACTTATGATTATTTTCGAATAATAAGTTGGTCCATTGTATCAAGTATCAAAACAAATACTTTTATCGTGCACATCATTTGCCCACTCACCTTAAATTAATTTAGAGCAATATGACTTACTCATATGTTAACTGAAAATTTATCAATTAATCACTAATCCTATGATGCTTCAATTTCATACGCGTATCATGAGACTTCTCATTTGTTCAGATGTTCAAATTATCCAGGAGGAGTCACATACAATTATGGGATTTCTACAGATGGATTTTATGCGAACATCATTATTTCTTTTTGTAGTTTTCTTAAACGACTAAAATGATTTGAACCCCAACCTATTAGTTACAGATAAACATATTATCAATTAAATGTTACTTCGTTTTCATGCGAACATCATTAGTGTTTTGGACCAATTATCATTACAAAACTAACCGTTCATTCTTCACACAATTGCATGATTTCTTCTGCAAAGAGACAACTATTTCTGGACCACAATTAAGCCCCAAAAATTCAATATGAAGTTTTATCCATAATGAAGATTTTTATGAAAGATCACATTATAAATGTCATGGCACAAACATTCCATAATTCATCACAAAGACTTCAAAAACATGACAGAAACAACAACAAAAGATGAATTCCAACGACTCCTTGAAACTCTCCCACAAGAAACCAACTGGGATGGTCAAAAACTCTGCCTCTACCAAGGCTACTGGGCTCACACACCCGGCCTAAAAGGCGTCGTCTTAAGCCAACGCCACTTCATAGCACACGACACCGATATCTTACTCGCCACCTTACCAAAAGCCGGAACCACCTGGCTCAAGGCCCTCGGTTTCGCCATCATCAACCGCAACAATCAGAACTCTGATGGCTCCCCTGTCCTTAACAAAATCCCGCATGCCCTCATGCCTTCTCTCGAATATGGCTTGTATGGAAAATCTGAGAACCCTGACCTCAGCTCTATTCCGACTCCAAGACTGTTATCAACACATATGCAGGCGACTATCCTGCCTAAGTCGATTTGGGAATGTAAGTGCAAGATAGTTTACATTTGTCGTAACCCTTTTGACCTTTTCGTGTCTTACTGGCACTTCTGGCTCAAGTCGATGCCGGAAGAGGCCAAAGCTTGTGGAATGGATGATGCGCTGGATATATTCTTGAGAGGCGTCCATTACCATGGTCCGTTCTGGGATCATGTTATTGGGTACTGGAACGCGGCGCAGAAGTATGAGAAGAAAGTTTTGTTCTTGAAGTTTGAGGAGTTGAAGGAAGACACCAACAAGTGGATCAAAGAGATTGCTGAGTTTGTGGGGTTTCCGTTCTCGGAAGAGGAGGTGAAGCAGGGGAAGGTTGAGGAGGTTGCAAAACTCTGTAGTTTCGACAACTTGAAGAATCTTGAGGTGAATAAGAATGGACAGTGGTACCCTTTTGTGAAGAATGACGCGTTCTTTCGCAAAGGGCAAGTTGGGGATTGGGCTAATCATCTTACTCCTTCCATGGTGGAGAAGATAAGTAAGGTTGTGGAAGAGAAATTTGCTGGTTCTGGATTGACCTATTGATGCAGAGATGATTAGATGCATGTGCAATCTGTTGATACTGCGGTATACTTGTACTGATGTTCATCTCAAGTTATATCATTATATACATTTGCTTCACTCTTCATTTTACAGCTTCTATTTCAGTCTTCTTCGTTCTTTCTATTTTACTTCCCCCCCTTTCCATTCTCATCTGTACTTAATCTCCAACCAACCCCCCCACCCCCATTTACGGATTTGATTGTGATCGGAGCAAAAAATCATGGCATGAACACGAAGAGTGAAACCTCAGCCACTTCCATGGCCCCAAACATAAAGACCTGGTGAATTGATTACAGAGAAACAAAAGCAGAA
Source organism: Plantago elongata (assembly GCA_036897095.1). Lineage (NCBI taxonomy): Eukaryota > Viridiplantae > Streptophyta > Magnoliopsida > Lamiales > Plantaginaceae > Plantago > Plantago elongata. Next base: position 14,746 of record JAYMSP010000563.1, read on the forward strand.
ACAGAGAAACAGTTACAACAAAGCATCAAAACATGATGAGGAAACTTCTATCGCTAGCTATAAAGGAGCTCTTCTGCAGAAGTTTCAGTTCGCACACCAACATTAAACGAATGATGTGGGTCGAGGGATGTCTTTTGCAGTTCGTAGGATCCTGTTTTAAGCAGTATGGACAGTACTAATCTATTGCTTACCAAAGTAAAACATGGTTTATACACAATCAAGAAACTAGCAAGCCTGTTAATAAACAACTCAAGGAAGAGTTATTTGCATAATCCAATTGTCGTTAATAAAGATCTCAAGTTTCTGAGTTAAAATAGTAATAGTACAATATATATTCTCCCTCATTTATTCACCAATTGCACAATACAAGTCCCACGGGGAAAGAATAGTATAACATGTTTTGCGGGTTAAATACCCATAGCACACCACAAACAATATAAGTACAAGGTCAAATACCGTGACCATCACCCAAAGACGCTGGTTGATGCCGAAGCAACAGAAGCTTGAAGACTGTTTGGTTTCCAGTCAACCATTTCACCACAATTCCCCCCTATAGTTCCATGGGTCCCCAATTGTGCTGGCATGCCACTTGATATTTCGGCAGATTGCACTCCTTTTCCATTGATTTCCTTCAATCTATACCTCTCAGCTCTCGAACCAATCACCTGTCCTAGAATAGATGCTGCTATGGTGAATGCCATGGCAGTCTTAGGCATCAGAACAGATTTCCTTAGCATGCCTATGAATGGCACAGCGGCATGGACAGCTAGAAACCAAGAAGGTGAGAATTTCTTGGTGTGTTCTCTCCATATCCCTAAAGGTACATTAACCGCCATGCCTAAAACACCAATAGCTAGTACTTTAGCAGGCAAAGGTTGGGGCCTGAGGTTTTTGGCAAATGCAGTTTTTGAAATGGCACTTCTTGCAGCGACAATTGCTGGGGGGCACTTATATTTCATGCCAGCAGGTGGTTGAAGAGCTTTTGCCACAAGAGGAAGGACATTAGTCACTGCTCGGTAGGACTTTGCAATTGGGCAGTTACCATTCTGCAACCACTCCTCACCCATTGCCTCATGTTCTGACTTGCTTTCCTAAAAGCAAAGGGAAAGATAAAACGTCATCAAATAAATAGGCTAATAATTGACAAGTCATTCACTCTTCGAGTCCCTTTACCATCATCAATGATAACCTTTAAAAAGAGCTGTAAGTGCTGTGTATCACGACATGAGCACTTTATTGGCAAAAAAGTAGGCTAGGCAACTTCGAACAAGCAAGAATAATGTCAACTCAAATGGGCAAATTATATGAACATCTCCTCAGGCATGAGTTATTATACAGTAAAACTTGAGGCATTTTATGAACAGATTGACAAAAACTTCTTTGAGCTATTAATACAAAATCATGATAACATGAAGTAGGAAAAACTACCTTTGAAGAGGATTCATTCTTAGAGGAATTTGATTTCTTGTTTCCTTTCTTCCAGTTCTTCGAGAAAGCATCAAAACCAAATGGTCCCCCAGCACCAAAACCAGAGAGGCTGATAGTAGCCGCCTTTGCAGCCAAGGGATTGAATTGTGCTGGTTGTGGTTCAGATGGAGATTTCTCACTCCGGAAAGAAAACTTTCCAGAAAGTGGGACAATGCCGTTCTGCCCGTGAAAGAGCCTAAAAGCCATATCAAAATTGGGACCATCCTCAAATATAGGACCTTTCACGTCCCGTGCCTAGGGGAGATAGAAAAGGCCACGGTGGAGTTTTAGAAGAAATACTCAAAATAACAAAGGATGTTAGCTCTTATGCATATATTAAAACATTGAAAAAGAGGCACATTGCTTACAGGAATAGCCATAGGAAAAGCTAAGGAAAAGTTGGTCGGTTCATTTATGTTCCTCAAAAATGGGCATCTAGCGATATCCTCGTCATGACAGGAGGATCCTCCGTCCATGTTTCCAAAGGTAAAGTCCATTCTAGATAAATGTGCTGCACAAGAACACACGTTTTTCAATACAGACGTGAATATAATCATAGAACTAACATTAAATCATTGCAAGGAAGTTCAGATATATACAGTTTTGAATTTAATCAGTAAAACTTGGCATATAACAACAAGGACTGCCAAAAAAAGAAGAAAAGAAAAAAGTGATGGGTAAAAAGTAAAAACCGCGGTATACAAACAAACCTTCACATGACTCGGCCAAATGTAAAAAGGAAAAATATTTGCCTCAATACACTTACTGAGTAGGGCACCTGATAGTTTAACTAATGGTTTCTGGATATGAAAAGGAAATAGCTCAATCCTACTACCAAAAATAGAAACGTGATTAAAAAAAACCGAACTAAACATGGGTACTTATACACTACATTTATTATTTACTTTGTCGCAATCAGAAGTAGATTCACGGCTTATCTGTTCTTGGCCATGAGCCTCGCATGAAACTGCCTACTTTCTAAATTCCCAACTAATGGCTCCCCCGCCCCCAGGAACTACCATTCATCCATAATCATCATCCTGTAAAACAGTGACTAATTCACATAAAAACTGAGCTCAAAACGAACATAGACAGGGAAACAGAACCTTCCCAACATGGTAAAAATATGGGTACTTTTCACTCATTCATTATCTACACCGCCTGCACTTGGTCCTTGATCTATCGGTCACTCGCCTCACCTGGAAACAGCCTACTAGAAAATTTCCCAATGTCAAGGCTGCCTACAATACAGAGCTGGGGTTCCACCATTTCCCCTTTAATCATCCAGCTAACCTTCCTCCCGACCAAATCACCAATCCAATCCGACTCCTCAAATAACAAACTGATCCACATAAAACTAATAATTTCCTAGAAATCCAATCAAACCAAAAGGTAACAATGCAAATCTTCACCCCCTCCAATTCCCAAACAATCAAACGCAGCTAATCTAACAAAAGTTGCAAACAGAACCTGCAAATATTTTGTAACATATTGAAGAACCATCACAGAATTTAATAACATCCATCTCATTTCCAAAAGTCCTAAAAAATCCATCACATCACATCACCGTGATATTACGGTATATATACACAATTGAATGATCAATCTACAATTTACATCATGGCGAGAGATTGAGGAAGGAAAAAATGATTACCTTGAGAAAATTGAAGAGTGAATTGGCCGAGGAGAGACGGACAATATGATCAAAATGGGATCTTTAGAGAGAGGAAGAAATTGTTGGGACCTGGTATTTGTGGTAAACGATGGTTTGGTAGAGGTTAGAGAAAGAGAAAGGTTGAAAAGTAGGTATATTTTTCTAAAACGACGTCGTAGCGGCCGTATACATGCCACACGCCAACAACATGGGCGGGTGCATGCCAAACGCCAAATCTTTTCGGATTACGATTATTTAAGTCCACAATAATCCTTTTTGCTGAAATTGGAAACCAATTTATACTGATTCCATTCTGTAATTAATTTTAGATTCCATTTCAAGGATATTATGATAATGAGAGATAATAAGGTAAAAGTACAATAGAAATAATATCATATCGATTCTCAAGTACTCCTCTTATTTTGAAGAAAATGTTCGACTTAATTTTTTACAGTCAACAAAATTCACTTTTCATCGTCTTCAATTATATAAAGATAAAGAGCACATCTCAGTTGGTAAGACGCTTCAAATTCAACCAATAGATATGGAGTTCAAGTCACATTTTAGCCGTTTAAAAGAAAAATGATATAATAATAAATTAGGATATAATTAGCATGCTTATCGGAATTATGTAATTGTTATGTTATGTACATAAAAACAGTGAAAGTTGAACTCAGACCACAAGCATATTCTGATTCGAAATTCTATTATACTATACCAAATACTTTCTAGAACTGTTGCTTTATTTTTTTCCATTTATCATATTTTAAAGTCTATATATAGCCACAATAAAATTTGTGTGAAATCAGTAGTTAGATCTAGTGGTTTGAATCTTTCAACCAGCACAACTATCAGACTCACCATTCAATCTTGCTTTATTTGCCAAAACGTCACAGAGATTTGGAATGTAGCATTTGCTGCATGGGAAACGAGGAATCTCGGGACCATCTTCTAGATGATTATCAGCTTTTGGTTGACTAGTACCACAAGTCCAAGGATTCAACAAAATGTTGTTAACTAATCATTTTCTAAAGAATAATCATTGAAGAATCCCACAAAATTAACGTCAACAAATTAACCGGACGGAGGGAGTGAAATCTCCGGGTTTTCGAAAATGGAGATTTCACATGTATATAGTTCAAAATGTCAAATCACTAACTAGGTTGTAACAGAATGTGAAAACATAACAGTTACAGTGACAGGTACACAGGTTGCCACTGCCGACCAATACCACAACTGTTAATCTAACCTCTACGACGACTTCTATAGGCTCAGCCTCTCTTTGTATGTTCACCTGTCTTTACCTAAGCGACTAAGCCGTTAGCCTCTCACAGCTCCAGTTAAGTTATAAAGAAACTCTCAGCAGCAGAGTACGAATTATGGAGCAGGTTTCTTCTGCCGTTTTGCAGTCTTGGCCAGTGCATTGCATATTTCTCTCTTGCGCTTTGCTACAAAATTGTTATCCTGGTTGCGAGGAATGTCCTTGGCAGAACTATCACCCTCATTATTTAACACATCCTTCACGAAAATTTTCAGCCTCCACAGTGTTGATTCGCTCTGCATCAAAGTTATACAAGTATTGGAATATGCAGGAGGTGGAATTTTAGAAGTAGAATGGTATGGAGTTGATTAGAACCTGAGCATTTAAGTCGACCTCTACGTCGTCAGCCATTGCATCAAAATTAGGGTTGCTTTGAGCTATAATCTCCAGTGCCTTCCTAAGATCTTCAGTACACAGTTTGGAAAGATCATCTCCGAGCTTTCTTTTTTCGGCGATCGTGATCCGTCTGTTCGGAAACATCAGTAAGATTTTTTTTAGTCAGTTCTGGTGAGTTACTTGAGCCGAAGCATCAAAGCTAGACAGCTGATAGCAAAGAAAGCTAATTTTGTGTTCGGGGTCCTTCACTGCACTGCTTATATCACCACATCTATTACAATTTACAAATATTAATGCATTGGCATTCGATCTAGATCCATATTTCAACCCATCCTACATGCTGTTTCGTCGTTTATTGCAAAGGAAACACAAACTAATTCATATCCTAAAACTTGAGGGGGGTGGAGGAGGGGGGATATTCTTGATAAAGCTGACTAGATCGCATATAGAATTCATAAAACATGCAAAATTCTATCTTACATATACAGCATTCGGACTAACCTGCAACTTTTTACTACCATCTCCCTGAGTTGTTCTAGATCCATATCAACGTCATAAAGCTGAAATCAATTTCAAATAAATGGTCACCACTTGGTCAGGTAAGGACAAACCCCGTAAGTTTTCAATTGGTTTATTGTCCAAATAAGGTCAGAACAAGAACTAGAAGTCTATGATACCTCGTTATTTAGATCCCTGGCCAATTTTGCATGAGCTGCTTCCTGGACAAGCTGAATGTTTAACTGTGCTTCGGCTTCCTCTGCTTCTCGCCTGTTTTCCTGTAAATGTAGATCCACATATCAAAGTCCACCCACCTAAAAAGTTGGACATGCAGTTTCAAAAGGATGGAAAGCTAAAAACAACCATATCTATTTTCTTAGAAAATTTGACACGGGGTTTCAGCATTGCAGCCAGCTATCTTAGTAAATACCTCTTCTGTAACTTTGGGCAACAACTGCAGCCATTTTTCCTCAAACTTTTCCATTAACTTTTGAGCCATGAAATACACATCACTCTTTTTATCATTGTACTTCATAGCATTTTTGAAAATCAGACGCACATCAGCGTATATCTCACGGACATGCCTATATCCAGTACCATCATTGGCTTCCATTTGGTTTTTAATTGTGCTGAAGTCCATAGGCCTGTCAATAATCTGATACACATCATTCGCAACGAATCAATCCAAGCATGAATGTTAAATTTACATAAATGCATAAGATAATAAGAAACATGTGTTACACAAACTGTGAAATTTAACACCCATCAAAACAATTAAAAAATGTTCCACAAACTGCACAATACGTCTTCTAACATAACACCCATCCAAACATTCGGAGTTTGTCGCTAATTTTCCACCCACACAATAATATGAAACCAAGGAGGTATATGCATATCAATTTTATTCACGATTGGATGATGATGATACAACGAAACACCAATAGGAAAGTACCTTATAATAATCATGTAATCCAAGGCCTTCCACATCTACTGGCTGCATAAACGGCCATGCCCACTTGAGCTGTGTGATCTGCGATATCACAGGACATACTATAAATAATGTATAATCTGCAAATTTTGTTTCCTCAGGAAATGGAGTTGAAACCCCAAGTACAAGGCATACTCGTAAAATAAGATATCACATCTTCTAGTTTGTCATCATGTTAATCAGTAGAGCATTCAGAAAAATTGCAGCTAAATCAGATTATGAATTTATGAGAATAAGAATACTGTCACCCTGAAATATGATATATGTCCATATTTAAGTACAATAATGCACAAGGAAAAAAAAGAAAAAAAGAAAAAGAAAACAAAAGGAGATTCACTCGAATGGCTGCAGGGTGAGGAGCAGCAAGAATCCTAAACAAAGATAAGGAGGACCGTTTTCTGTGAAATTTAAAAATGGGTAATACGAACAAAGAAATGCTGCTATGCCAACTGCCAAGTGTAGAGAATAAAATATGAACCTATGCTAGAAGGATCGAAAGCAAAAGCTTCATATGTCCGGAGTGGAATACTCCATTATATCCTTTGACTAAATGAATACTTATCCCTTTCTCCTTAACCCTTAATTATTCCCATTTCAAGCAATTCATCGAGCTTCAATGGCAATATGACTTATCTGTCATAAGTACAATCAAATACTCTAGTTTTACAGCTAAGTGACCTGCAGACCAAGTCAGTGTGACCTACCTGGCGCAATATACTTCCAAATTGGCGCATAATCTCTTGCATTCTCTTTGCCGCAGCAGCCTCCCTGCGGGTGGTATCTTGTTGTATCTTCTTCATGCTGGGAATTTGCTTGTCCTTTAATTCTGAGCCACTTAGGGGAGTGTTTGATTCCTTGGTGCTTGTAGTTGAATAAAATTGCTCAATTTCAATCAATCTTTGCTCAAGCTGCAAAGAATTAAAGATATCATGATAAACACCTGAAAATGCGTTTAGCAATGTTAAAAGGTTGTCATGTGACTCATGTCAGCAGACATGATCTCTTGTTTATACATGTAAGAATCAACTTGTTATGTCAATTGATCTGGCTTATCAGATTATCAAATGCCATAATCATAAAAGTTAACACGGATATGGAAAACAGCCGCAGCAGGCTATTACAGGCACCTTACTCATGTTAATTTTATATATAACCCTAGAAAGGAGCAATAACGTACATTCTCAACTTTTGCGGAGAGCTCATCCACTGTGTCTTTAATATTCACCACTGGGCCAGCGTTAGTTTCCATTCCAGGTCCAATGTCTATAACATTAACATCCTCATATGGTGCAATCATCGGATCCATCTAGCATCAGAAAAAAAGTACCACCGGTTAGTCAAGCGATGCCATTGAATGCTTAGCATTTGTTTTTCACGCAGCAACTGGAGAGCATACACTACATTGGAGAACAAGCAATAGAGTCAAATAATACTTGTAAAGTACTAATAATCCCTAATAGATTACTCGATTTTTCCATCTTGAGTAAGCATAGTATTTTGCTAGCTATCGTAGTTTTCGGATCACGATCACACAAAATCAGCATCCACAATCATCCAACACTTAATTTACCCTAACTGACAACATAATTGAGCTGGATTCATAGGCAACAAATAGAAACAAGCTTACACGAGTCACATCTACTGTTACAGGCAGTGAATTGGGGTGAATTTGGCATTTAAGAGGTCGATTTAATCGATTAGTAAGTTTGAGATTAATCCGATGTGTTCATGCAAGTGAAAAGAGTAAACGGCAGCTTATTAACAGAGTCAGAGATTGATGAAAACAATGAGGAGAATTATACAACAAGACGGAGATTTGTATAGAGAGGAAGATACGATGATGAAACATACTATACGATACGAGGAGTAGACCTTCCTGAGTGTCTGCTGCTGCTGCACCCTGTGCTGTGTGCGCCAGTTGGGAATAGATTGTCAACTGAATTCGAACAGGGCGGCTCTTTACCAAAATACACTGTACTTTCAGCTTCAACTGTAACCTAAATGACGAATATATATGCTAATACCCAAACACGTGGATAATCTTGTCAGAATAGTAGGGTAATCGTGTTTACAAAAACTCTAATCAGGAATAGGATGTCTCATATTTGGATTGGTGAATTAAGTTTTGTTCAATTTTATTTAATCATGTTTTATTTTATATTTAAATTTAATTCAATTAACCTTCTAATTGAGTAATAAACTTAAATTACCTGGAACGAAAGTGTGTATGTTAAAATGTTAAAAATTTACAAAGCACAAGCATTTTAGAACACATGTTATTATTTAAATAAAAATATTTTTATTAATAGAGTTACTATATTTACATGAATAATTAAATTATATCCATCATATTTCGACTTCATTGTCAATTTTATTAACTATAAATTGATGAAAAATGTAAAATACTAAAAAATAATTTGTCGGATGAAGTGAAAAATTCATGAATAAATAGGTATTTCATCACCAAATGTGAGATTAGCTATAAACAATAAGTGCAATTAATGACAAAGGATCATATAAACACAAAATTCACAAATAACAAATCCACTTTAATAATACCCTGGCAACATTTCCTTTTTCTTTCAACAAATTCAACCTTAAATTGAACCTTAGTTCACAAGTTTACCATGAATATTGTTTTACAATGTTTTAGTTTACATACTTGTGGATCTACTTCGAAAATTTATGCCTTTTTTGTAGTGCGCGCTTAAGAATTCTTAGTGCGAGCTTTTAGTTTTCGTAGAGCAAGTGTTAATAAATTTTAGAGCGAACTTGATGGAGCTTTGAGCGCTTGTGAGATTTCAAGAGGAGCTTTTAAATTGATTTAGAATTAAATATATTGATAATATTTATTATTTCCCAACATCTAATACGTCTTTTCAATTATAATTAGGTTAAATATATAATTTTCAATCTTTTAAATTTTATCTTTTATATTCCTATCAACTGTAATTTGGTAGTGAATTTTCATTAACTCACATTAATCGAAATTGTCAGTAAAAGTATTGAAATTAAATATTTTATTAAACATGGAATTTAAAATGATTGTGGAAAACATATAGCACGTAATCGAAAGAGTAGTGGACATTTTTCTAATTATTATTAAAAATGAAATATAGCATTACAATTACAATTGTTGAACAAGACGAATTTATCAATCGATTCTATATGCAAATCACCACCAATCTATATTCAAAGAATATAAGAGTCCATTTCGGGGAATCGAACCCGTGACCTCATAGTTACAAGGTATCTCAACATGCCACTCGGCTACAAACACTTTGACGAGAGAGTAGTGGACATAATATGATCAATGAAGTGTTTTTCCGCTCGAACAATAAGGTACAATACGTTTATTTAGGTCTTTAGATTTTGATTTCTTTATTGTAGATCCTATTTTATCTGGCATTAAGGATATCATAACTTCGTTAGAGTCTTTTACTTTAGATTATGTTATGCGAATTTGAACTCGTTAACTCATAAGCTAGCACGCCGTGCGGTCTGATAGATATCTTAAACTTTGTGTTTTATATGGTAAATTGCTGGACTTAAAAAAGAAAACATTTTAATTTGTATTTCCAACAGTATTCTACAAGTAGTACTAATTTATATCTGAACAAAAAAGAAAGAGAAGTGCCAATTTACTAATATTACATCCCAAGTCCTAAAGTCTGTAAATTAAAAGAGAAGAAAACGAAGTCTTAAAGTGCGAAATTGATTAATTGGTCACTCCGCTAGCCATGGGAACGCACCCGAACGACTTAGCCAACACGCCACGAATGTGCGACCTACCACTCAAACTCTCCCTGGCCACCTCCCACCGGCTCCTCCTCCCTCCACCACTCTTCTCTGCCGTCGTCATAGTACTCCTGCGTCGTGCCTGCCTCTGCTTAATTTCACTCAGCTCCATTTCGGGCTTGAACTTCACGGGACCGAACATGAACATCCTCCTTTTCGACGTGTTCGACATGGACGTCAGGGCACTGATGTTCACTCCCTGCACGTGGTAGCTCACGTCCCGCATATTCGAGTAGCCTCTTGCTAACCGGGTTGGACTTGGGGGACCCTGATCGCAAATGGATAGAGTACTGCGTACCGATTTAGATTTTATTGTGGCGAAGTAATCTCTCTTTTGATACTCGTTCAGCTCTTCTACTTGTTCGGGGCTCGGGTTGGTTTGGGAGGTGATGAACTCGAAAGGGTGATCGAGTTGCTGGACTGGAGAGGCTCTTGGGCTGGGCTGGATTGAGTTTGAGGTGGAGTCGTTTTCGCCGAGTAGGAAGTGACAGAACGAGAGATTGTCTTCTTGTTCTTCATCTGTGTAAGTTTGTGAAGTGTTGATTAAGGGTTCGAATTCCATGTTTAAGGCTTGCAAGATAAACTTTTTGCTGTTGGGTGCATTTGAAAGGAGTGAGTTGTGGGTTTATATATTACCTACTGACCTAAACATACATGATACATACCACTGATCAGAGTAATATGCAACTAATCACCTAAATTAAAGTCGTCGGAGTAGTTTGGGAAGAAAGTCCTATTGCTTCTAGATGTTGGCCATAATGTGGTCATTAAATCTGCCAAAGTACTTTTCCCTCCCGAAACAAATATAATATATTCCATTTATATATTCCATTTATATTTATCACATTATAAATATTCTATTTTTATTTTTAGTAACATTCTCAATCCATTTACTTTTCATATAATGATGTATATTTATCCCCATATTTTACAGTGTACATCAAATTTTATATTTAAAATTAAAAAATTATTTGTTCTGGAACTAATGTAGATGTGGTATGGGTTTTAAGTGAAATTGCAATTAAATTCCATAAAACCGGTACAGGTTAGTTTAACAAGATTGGTGTTTAATTGGGACCCAGTTCTAGAAGGGCTAAACTGCTGAAGTACAGCTAGAATTAAATGAAACACTGTGGTATCTTTGATTTAGTCAAGTATCTAATTAATAATCAGCACGTAAAATCCAAGTAATCACTAGGTCGAAGCTTTCCTCTTCTTCGAGAATCTTAGAAAGACATTTTCTTTCTTGTCAATAAATCTTCCCCCTCTTCTAGTTTAATTTGACAGTCCTCCCTTGGTCATCAGAGAAAAAACTATACACCTACACTTGTCTCTAAACATTTTAACCTACACTATTTACGTCCTATCAAACTTCATACATAATTGGTGTGTAGTTTTATGCAAAAAATTAAAATAATGATAAAAAATAAAGAATGTGGAAAAAAATGTACTTTTAGTAATAGAATGTGTAATTTTTATTTAAAATTGAGATTGTTTATTATTTGTTAGTGGTAGAGTAATTTTCTTTTTTAGTAATGTATGAAGTTTGGTGGAACGACTAAAAATGACAAATATTTAAAGTTTATTGGGATGAAAGGAGTATATTATATTTCGTTTGGACATTTGCTTTGAAATTGAAGTGTATAAACTTAAAAAATTCCTTCTATAGTGCCTGTTTGATTTCTTTTGTTCTTAAACCAAAATTTTATCCATAAACTTATACATGTTTTACTTTGAAAGGCTAGAGGATATACATCTTGTTTCTGCACCAATGAGAGTACACTCACTTCACTTGAAGGACACATCCCATCTCAATTTTTGCCACACAATCACGATGGTATGGCTTCACCAATCAAAATGATACCTACAATATTAATTTACTTTTATGGACCTAGACCGAGTCATTTGTATATAAATATATAATTTTATACTATAAAATAAATCTTAACGATTTTGTTGAATATTAAACGAGTTGAGACTTCTCAACCGGACTTTAAACTGAGTCCGACTCTATATCATGTTTAACTTACTTTCAACTCGGTGAAGTTGAGTTCAATCGAGTGAACTTGGATCGGTTCGCGTCTCTTAATTAGGCTAGAACGTGAATTTAGGTGAAGAACATTCAGTTGGTCCAATGTGATAGCAGCTGACTAGATACTGCATACAACCATACATAGCCCTCCCTGGTCCCTACTACTTGGTCTTACAAAATTAAGAAAGAGAAAAAGTACTAGAAAGCAGAAACAAGCAAACAAATTACCAGTAAAACAACTTCTAGAACCCAAGCTATTTTGACCTATTTGTTCAAGTGCAAATCCTCCTTTAGCCATCTAGAAGAAGCTAACCATAAGCCATCTAGAACACCTAATATTTCCAAAACCAAACACTTCTTTACACTTCTTTAATGCACAAATATCACTATCTTAATCAGTACTATAAGCTAATTATTTCCACGTTCCTATACTTGAAGTTTAATATTACTAGTCACCTACTAATCTCCACCTAGGCCCCTTGTTTATATACAGACGAGTCATACTTCAACTTACCACATCAGCTAACACATCAAACACATACAATGTTAGAGAAAGAATCTCTTGGACAAGAAGCAAGGGAATATGATGAAGAAGATGCAGAGGAAACTCTGTCTTTATGTGATCTTCCTTTGTATAGTGATCCAAGTTCCGAATGGGAGGAAGATTCTTCTCCGACGAACGATTACTTCGAATTCTCCAGCCAAGAACTCATCAGTCCTTGCACCAAATCCGCCTCACTTCCACAGAACATCATTTTCTGTGGGAAAATCATTCCTTACAAGCAGCCAGATAGAATCCTGAAGTCGAAAAAGGAACCTGCAGTTGTCGAAAGCAAGAAGAAAGCGAGCCTCTTACCGTGGAATTTTAGTTCGAAAAGAAGTTCCAAGGTGCACGTTTCGAATTCCATGAATGGTTCACCAAAGAGTAGCCGAGATGAGCGTAAGATGTCAGCGTTGACGCCTTCGTTGTCTGGAAAAGCTGGATGGTACCTCTGCTTGTTTGGCATTTCAAGTTTTTCTCAAGAAGCGGTATTAAAGGATCGGAAGAGCAGGCAAAAGTCGCGAAAACAGCCATCGTCGCCGATGTTTGGTTTTCCAAGTATGGTTGAAACTAATGGTGGAGGCGGAGATAGGGGGAAATGGAGTCTTATGCGGGCGCTGAGCTGTGGAGCAAACCACCCCGCGGCAACTAATGTAGCCCCGTATATAAAGTACTAAGTTTTGAAATAGAGTAGTCGTGTTAGTTTGAACCAACTTCCGTTAACGAATTTTATTGGAGCGAGTATTTCACTACTTTATTTTTCTAAACAATATTAAAATTCACACATTAGTATAGTATAAATTATATTAAATTAGTATGTCAAACAAGTGAATATGAGTGATAATTTCTATCTTTCATTAAGGAAAAAAAGTATCTGTCATACAATATTTCACATCTAATCAAGGTAATGAATTTCCTAATACTCTCATGATCTCATCAATGATGTCTATGGCAAATTCAACTCAAGTGGTGCTGACAAATCCTAATGGTCTCATGGCCTCCATGAATTAAGTAGTTTGTAATATGTGCACATAAAATTACAAGAGATTCTAGAGATTTTTTATAATTGATAAATTAATTAATGAAATTTAAACAAAATTATACTTCATGCTTCGTATAAAGAGTAAATCACTTAAAGAAAAATAAGAAGTTATTACATCACGTTATATGAATATTATGTCCTTTTATATCTAGAATACATAATAATAGAAGTGCCGGTGGATATCCCCGAAAAAAAACAAGAAGTTACACCATATCTTGTATGACGATTTTGTTATTTAAGTCAATAACAAATGCAGATTGAATAGATATTTTCGTCTTCTCTGAACTTTCGACCTTAAAAATGATATAATCGCCGTGCTATCTTTGTAAGATGTAACTCCTAACTTTTGAATAGATACATAGAAATATAAAATTGATGAGAAAATCACTTTCTTCCTAATCCTATCCAAATTCTTCTCCAAAAATGGCAAAATGACGAAGGGTGCTCTGTTCTTTCTTGGATTCTAGCCAGAATATGACAACACGACTATTAAATAAATACATCTGTCAATATTATTATAAAATAGGCAATCGAGAGATTATGGTAAGCAAGTTCAATGAATCAGATGTCATAAATTGAAAGAAAAATTAATCAAATTGCATAAATAAACAATCTATGGTCAAAATGAACAGCATTTTCCCTAATTAATGCCTATTGATTGACCTATTTCTTTCGGCTATTCAAATTGTAGGCACATGCTATTAATCCCCTCATCACTTAGCCTTAATTGAAAATTAACTATATAATATAAAAACACTACGGACGAATACTCTATAAAATAATAACTCTTTACGATCATAAAAAAAATCAATTCCAACTTGATACCAGTTATAAATAAAAATAAACTGCATTTATATTATATTTCATTACCTTATCCCATTTCACCTTAAGTAATTATACCTCTATATAGTAATAAATGATATAATGTTCAATAATATTTATCTACATATATGATTTCCATTATGAAATTTCATATGTAAAATATTTCTATAAAGTTGTTTGTGATAGTAATTTGAACTTTTGAATTTTAAGTCTATCTTTTAGCTTATGTGTGAGTGGTAGTTCATGTATATATGAACCTTCTTGTTGAACAAAAAATATCTCTAACTTGTAAAGTAAGTATTTAATAGTTTTATTCAATAAACATAATGTTTAAGTTATATACACTATATTATTATAAAAAATATATTTTTAGTACAAATCACTACTTAAAAATAAATTTTATATATAAATATTTGTAGGTCATGCAAAAAATGAGTAAGTCATATTTAAGTCCATTATTCAACTCGAGTAACTAATTAGTCAAACCAGCAGATGAAAATTTCATCAATATTTCATGATATAATCAATAGTTGATTAGTTAATCAATAATGTGACGCACTGACGCTATATTACTCTAGTCTCAAATAAAAAATCGATAAACTAATCGAACTTATATATACATTTAGTAAATTATTTGAATTGTTATTTTATTTGAAAAAGTGAGGCTTATGACAACCGCTTTCACTACATATTACATGAACTAATTTATAAAAACCAAATGATCAGTATTCTACAAAAATTGTGTTCTCTTAAATTGAAATTTACTAAGCTGAACTAAACTAAAGTAAGATATAAGTATAAAAACTACGTCAAGTTGAACTTAAGTGATTTTTAGCTCAAGAAAACACAGTCTAATCACATGCATCATTGTTACACACGAAATGACCTAAATAAACTCATAGTATATAACTGATATAGATTATCATCGAAACTAACATGCCAATACGTATTAAAGTTGATTAAAAGTTGATTCCAAGTGATTCTAAGAGATGCAATGTTGACGTGAAAATTTATTCTAAAAAATGCAACTGTTATATAGGCGAGTGGAGTGGATATATGAGTCAAAGCAAAAGGTCAGCAGATCGAAGGGGTGGGATAGAGTGAGCACAAGTGGAAGCGTGGACATTAGCGTAGCACATGATTGACATAATAACTCTAACAAACTTGACTGCACTTGAAAATCAATCTCCCTTTCTCTCTTTGTTTCTTGTTTCTCTCCTCCCTTTGTAACGTTGGTTTTTAAGCCATACCATTCATACCTCCTCAATTTTGTTATTTTGCTTTACTGCAAACCAAACCAGACCAAAACCTAAGTAGTCAGTCCTCTCTCTCTCTAGAATCATCACCTCGCTAGAAATCTCCAACCGACTAATGCATGCATAAACCCTAACCGATCTCAATTCGACTCTCACTTCGCCCAATTTCTCGGTACATTCATTGCTCTACTCTGTTCCGCTTTACATTTCGTCTTTTTTCCGTTTCAATTTCTCACCTGATCGTCTTTTCGTAGATGTATAAGAACCAGCTGCAGGAGCTGGCTCAGCGGAGCTGCTTCAATCTGCCGTCGTACACCAGTTTCAGAGAAGGTCCTGATCACGCGCCGCGGTTTAAAGCCGCCGTTAATTTCAACGGCGAGT
This sequence comes from Plantago elongata, assembly GCA_036897095.1. Taxonomy (NCBI): domain Eukaryota; kingdom Viridiplantae; phylum Streptophyta; class Magnoliopsida; order Lamiales; family Plantaginaceae; genus Plantago; species Plantago elongata. Next base: position 30,882 of record JAYMSP010000563.1, read on the forward strand.
CCTTCGAGAGTCCGACCTACTGCTCCACGCTGCGTCAGGCGGAGCACTCCGCGGCGGAGGTGGCGCTCAATGCTCTCGCCGGCCGTGGTCCTTATAATTCTCTAGCTGCCAGAATATTGGTAAATTTACTGCGGTTTTGTTTGATTTGTGGCTAATCGTTGGTTGTTTATATGGAAAGTGGATCTAATTGGATAATTGGTTAGTAGTTATGACAAATTGTGGTGAGATAGGTATTAAATGTCAGTGTGCTTTGTTGTTATCTTTGTTTGTTTGTTTGTTTGTTTTCAATGAGTCTGAGTAGATGGATTCCATTAGTAAATGAAGTGATCTGGTAGTATTACTTTAGTTATGAGTTGATACTTCTTAAATGGTTAGCTTGATTTTGTATGGAGGAATTCAGGTTAAGGATATAGTACATTATGCTTTTGGCATTGTATCTTTTTACTTCTTTCTCCATACGCAGTTTTATGGACTTTTTTTTCCTTCTTCCATCCCTAATTTATGGCTGCGTTTTGTATTTATGTATGTATTTATCATTATTTTGTCATGTCTTCCCTTACTTAAGAAAGAATATTAATGATAAAGCACATATGGGTAGAAGATTCCAATTAGCTCATTTGTCTCCGATTAAATGTCCGTGTTGTTTTTTATACAGAGGATATATTACCATGTGATGTTGTTCATTCTGGAGTAAAGATTGTAGAAAAATACACCCATACGAACTTGGTATGATTAGGAGGAGAAGTTTTCATATGTCTGAAGTCCTTAAACTTGTTTCGGAGAATGGATGTGCATTTCGTGAGGAGTTCTTACAAGCAACTTGATTCCCAAGGCATTGATATGTTACGTTTTGTTTGCTTTTGAGAATTAAATGGTTTTCCCAAAGGGTGCTTATGATTGGATGATTGATTACGTCTCCATGGCTTCCCCCTCTAACTTGGCGACTTCTCAGTATTTGACAGTTGCCCTCTTAGAATTGGTTTCAAATTTTCAATGTTGAATAGAATGTCGTTATTTTAAAATTTTAAAAAGTGGTTTAACGGTATGTGGCACATTTTGTCAGTTAGAAGTTGAAATAAGAATTCTGTGCTTCGCACGTCATACTCCTTGCACGTGTCGCCCAAGATGATGCACAACAATCCGTTAATGTAACTGTTAGGAAACTTAGCTCTTCTACTTTTGAGTTTTAGCACGTGACTATTCAAGTTAGATTCCAAATTAACGTACTGCAATTTATGCCATGGGTGTTTAATGTCAGTTTGGAGCAATAGGATTGAAACTCCCGTGCTTTACAAATTTGAAAAGCAACTAATTCAGCTTCTTAAATCATTGCCTTTCAAACATCAGGATCACTCCCTTTTTGGTTTAAATTTGACCGATACACAAATCTATTTTTTCCAAAGAAATTGGATAAAAAAATATTTACCTCCCATTCAAGGTTTTGGCATATATGTTCATCCATGCAAATAAATACACCATAAACTTCTACCCAATATACTTTTACATTTATTTTATTAATTCTTTGTACCAATTAATTAAAAGTGAATGTAACCTCTAAAATTAAATTAAACACCTTGAGCATGGTGACTCAAGTAAACAAAAAATCCTAATTATGCTCCGATCATAACCCCGTGAATTACGGGCAAAGGTATCTTTAAAGCGAACATGCATGGGCACCGAGTCTTCTGGCACCCCAAGTTGGAAAGAGACTTCTGAGCCATAGTTACAGCCTCTGATTATTATGGGCTCCCTCTACTCATGGGGAAAGGATCTACAAATTCTTGTTCCAAAGGGCTGAAATTTAGACATGGGACTGTAGGTTGAACATGTGTAGAAGAACATTACAAGTATGGAAAGTGCTTGATATGTATGTTTTGCTGGTCCTCCACTGGATGGCCTGGCCTTTGTGCCCTTTCTTAACTGGGGCTTGCTACATGCATCTGCATCCAGTCCAATTATCAACCAAAACTTGACATGTGTTCATTTATCCACTCTCTTTTTCTTATACATTTGGCTTGTCTTTTGAATGCTGTGTGGTTCTATATTTCTAACTTATGTAGTTACTGTGCTAAATGCTAATCCTTGTAATGCAGGATGAAACAGGTGTCTACAAGAATCTCTTGCAAGAGGTCTCACAAAGAGTGGGAGCATCACTGCCAGTTTATACAACTTTCAGAACTGGTTCAGGCCACCTTCCTGTTTTTACCTGTACTGTCGAGTTGGCGGGCGTTGTGTTCTCTGGCGAGCCAGCTAAAAACAAAAAACAAGCAGAAAAAAATGCAGCCATGGCAGCTTGGTTGTCGCTTAAAACATGTAAGTTATCAGATCCACAATATTTATATACGATTTTGTTTTGTGCAGTTTATCTCATCCCAGTCTCTGAAGTTTGTAGTTATCAAATCTGTTTATTAACACATGTCATTGGGGTTCATTAGAATAATTTTAATAAGAAAAACTAGAAACTTAAAGTACTTGGAAAGAACCATGATATTAACATATCTTGATTTTACGGAAATTGTTTAGTCATTTCATATATCTATAGATTATCGTAAGAGTACCTGCAGATTTGTTATGGCCTTATGGGTGCTCTGTGGGCAAGCACCTTAACCGATTGGGGGTGAAAGAGATCTGTTGGGCCTAGAACTTGTGTCGGAAGTCTCAGTGTATTGCCCTATTAAAGTGTTTATAACTTATTGGTTCGTCTCGTCTTTTTTTAAATGTCGTAGATCGATAATTTCCTCAATTGAGAGGATCATTATTTAGTAGGCATCTTTATCTACTGAAAGAACAGTTGACCATGATTCATTTTTCACCACTTCAGGGGTGTTGATGCAGATCCCATTATTTAACTTAAGTACCAAGTCAAATAATTGTGTATGGCTGATGCTGCTAAATACTTTACAGTAATTTATTTCTGTTGAACTTGTCATGCTTGCAAAGTTGTCCAAATCTGTTAGTTTTCTTCAAAGAGAAATAATATCGGTGAAATAATATTCAGATCAAATAACACATCTCATAAATTTCTTGGCATGTACCAAGATTTGTTAAATTTGGATTTCCGAATGTCAAAAACTCAAGGAGTTTGCTTCAAATTGCCAAATAGGTAATACTTGATATTTGCAACTTGCATGACGTAGCATCATAGCATCTAAACACAATCATATGTTTCTTCTATTTCCAGTGGTACAGCAATCTGAGAGTTCAGCGACGGAAAAATTTCACAAAGATGAGCAGGAACATGTAACAGTAGCTCGTGCTTTGCAGAAGTACCTAACTGAGGCAAGATCAGGCAACTCATCATTTCCTATAAAATTTCCTACAGTTATTCCAAGGCCATCATCTGCCATGCAGCAGTCCCCAGCCGCAACATCAAAGATTCTTCCCTTCATATGCCCCAAAACAGCTCCTCGCAACAGGCCTGTTACAGCTGTCAGCAATAACAGTGCCTTCCAGAACATGGCAACAACAGCTCAAATTCAGCAGATGATTAATCTTGCAACCGGGAGCTGCTCATCTTTGCCAGACAACTATAACGCCGTCCGGCCTCATAAATTTGCTGCAGGAGCTATGCCATATATTCCAGTCCAACACTGCAACCCACATCTCAAATATGCCCCACCAGTTACCATGAGACAAATGATTCCTGTTTTCTCTGCACCACCTCTTCCCTTGCCCCGATCTTCAACAGTAGATAGGCCTCCGGTCATGAGCATGGCGCCACCAGTCTGTCAAAGGCAGGCTTATCCTGTATATGCGACCGCTCCTGTTAGAATTAGCGAGATGCCTAAAGTGCGCCCTATTGTGAAAATAGAAAATCCTCGATTCTCCGTGTCCAAAGTTCCATCAGCAGAATCTCTAATTCATACTGCGGCACCAGGTAAACTTGATTTGCTTTATCCAAAGATTCCGGTGTTTCAGGTCGAGAAACCTCTTAAATCTTCTGAAGTTCCAAAAGTTCAAGTTGAGTCTTGCTTATCGAAAACTGGTCATGCAGCTGAGAGTTCAGGAGCATCTGCAGGAGGGACTGGGATTGCAGTACAGGACAAGCTGCAGGAGTCAACAGAAATAGCAGCACTGAAGCATCTGAAGATAGGATAGGGTATAGTTTTGATTGGCGGTTCTACATTCTGCTCCTGTTTGTTCTTAAACATGTAAGCTTCTGGACCATTCGGTTTTTGGTTAAGTTAACTTAAAGGTACTTGTTCTTGAAGATTTTCTGTCTCAAAACTAAATTTAGAAAGGTAGATATAAAAACCCTTAAAGAGTTTATGAATTCTTTTTAAACGCATATAAGTTGCTTCGTTAATGGCTTCTTAAGTGTGCTACGAGTAGCTTAGTTCCAGTGTGATATAGAGTGGCATGTGCAAAGTGGACCAAAATATATCTTTGTATCAGCAGAAATCAAATCAAGTCTGTTGCATTCTCAAGAGTCGAATGAATAGTAAATGATGTTTGGAATAGAGTAAATATATTCCAGAGTTTATAGGCTTATTATATAGACTGCCTATAAAATAAGTGGTGTACGTGAAAATGAAGTGAAGATTTCTTTTTTTAAATGATTATTTGATTGGTTTCAATTCAGTTTGATTGGGTTAAACATTAAAGTTAGTGTAATTTAAAAAATACAGAGTGCGGTTACAAGAGAAAATAATTATCAAGTGGAGTAAATTGAGTTAAAAGATTACTATATTTTAAAATTCCGTATCTTTTGTTTAAATGATAGGGGAAGATAGAAGGCTCTACAGCAGGTATGGATGCTGAAGTCGATAAAAACCGCAGTTGACTTTGCAGTATCTTTATAGAAAAAATGCATCTGGTGAATGTAAATGTCCGAAGTTTCTCCAGACTTACAATAATGTCTCTCCTTTTCTTTTCGTTTTTCAATTTTTGGCTTCCTTTTCTGGGCTTGTATAAACATTTACTTTAGTCATTATCCTTGGGAATTGGAACCAAATAAAGTCTCATGTTGTGCTAGAGGCATACAACATGTGCCGCTTATCAAGTTCTTTACGCAGCAAAATGCAGTTTGTCAATACTGAAGTGAAAGTAAGTAGAAACTGATGCAAAAAACAGGTGAGAAATGATCATTCAGGGGATTAGCAAACGATAACCAGGTCAGAGTGATATACGAGTAAGAATGTCATAGGTAATACGTCCAAAACATAAATTCCTATTGATACGATTAAAATAATGAAAGGCAGCAACATTTACCCTGGGATTAGAGCAACTTCCAGCATGATGACCTATAGACCAAGGGGACTTTGTACAAAATGCACATGCATCCTAAACCTCACTCTGAAACAAAATGTACAGCAACAACTAAAGCAAGAGAGACCGTCTTGACGAGCTAAAACTCAACAACACTAGAGGTGACAAATCTTTCAGTTGCCAAACACCTACAGCATTATGTGCACTTTTAGGCGTAGCAAGGATTCTCTTGTCTTGTTTTGTCTTGTTCACTTTTCAAGCAGAGAATGCAGAATCCACTGCCCTGAATATTTGACCAGTATCAAACCGGAAATTTCGGAAGCTTCTTCCCGGATATGTCTTGGGAGGATGAACATCAGTGACAACCTTAACAGGCTGGGTCTCGGCCATCAAGTTGCTCCCACAAGAAGTATTTTTTGGTTTCCACACACTAATTGCTGATAATTGAAATGGAAAATCTTTTTAGTCTAAATGGGAAATCGAGAGGGACATAGATTTAACTGGTCTCTGGGACAATATACAGGCCAAAAGTGCATGAGGCATTAAGAACAGCCAATATGTATATAGTCAGTTTCTTTAAGCCATCTTATTACATGTCTATAAGAAACAGGCTTTTCTCTCTATCTTTTAATATTTCCATAATTTTTATGTTAAATTAACCAAACTTGAAGCAGTCACAAGTCCCGCGGAACTTAAATGCTCCCCCAAAGATGCACATTAAAGAACTACTATCCTTACTCAACTTGAAACCAATAACATGGTAATTTGTTTCCACTACTTGATATTTATGGGTTCTTGTCTTAGACATATCTTAAGAGTACGGGGTTCAACATGGGGAATGAACTAAAATAAAGCTTTGAATTCTATGCATCCCAATCTTGAGAAGCACCAGATGAACCACAGCTTTGTCAGGACACTAAATCTAAATCTGATTTACATTGCCTTTTCTTTGAGCACAGGGGTACGATATTAAGTTGCAACATAGACAAAAAGGAAGTGAGCAAACGACCAACTATACAGAAGATAGACAGAGGAAGAGCAAATATCAGACCTCTCGCAGGTTTGTCTGATCTAGGAGGCAGGGGAGATGGATGCACCGAAATCCATGACTTCAAAGATCTAAAGAAGAATCCTAATGTTCAGAAAACTGAAGAAATAAGGGGGTTGGAAGGTACAAATCACTGATGCTGTCAAACTTACCTCAAAAATGGAGCAACCATGTAAAGCTTAAGGCCACTCATCCCACGAGATATGACATCTTCATTAGATGGTTGAATTTCATCAAGCCGCTGCCATGCAATTTCCTGTCATATTATCAATATTAGAATTGAAATCAGCACAATGATTAACACAATTACTCATGAATAAGAACACAACAGGTGTTTTCATCAAACATCAGCTATTTGTGAAAACATAATTCAGGAAATAGCACAGGCAATAAAGATTAAAGAAAAACTGCATTTATAAGCAACCAGAAATATTTTAGACATTCCAGAGTGAAAGCAACATACGCTTATCTCCTTCTTCGTTTGAGGGGCAAAGAACGTGTCATCTTTCACGCCAGGAACTATGTACAGCCTCACTCTCTGCTGTCCAAAAATCATCTCAATGAACTCATCCTTGTTGAGAAGCTTTGAAACATCAAAGCCCGTTTCTTCTAGGACCTGCATCTCACAAGTAATGAGTTAGTAAGTTTTTATATATAATATGACTATAAACTACACGACTCTTAAGGGACTTAAATAATTGTATGCATCATCATTAAGCAAGGAAGATCAGAAAATTTTAAAACGAACTGCAACTCTATTTTCTTGATTTTGTACAAATCATGTAAAGCTAAGCATTATACGAATTATTTGCAAAGGAAAAAATTCTCGTAAGATATCCATAAAACTCCACATGATGAGATAATTCCCAAGCCTATATCAAGCTTTTAGTTCTCCTTTAAATGAATTTACCAAATGAATTAAAACAATCCTTGACTATCGGAAATTAACAAGTACAACTATATATTAAAAGGCTTCAACGTTGTCCAGTACAGCTACAAAACCATCGTACAGAATAATTGTAAGACACATACTTCTCTGATGGCACAGTTATGGTCTTCCTCATCCTTGTTCTTTTTTCCACGTGGAAAGCTCCAACTTGTCCCTTTCCATCCTTTAACAAGCAGGCACTGCAGATGTGAAAACAATCATAAGAGTTAACTTTTCCCAAATACAATTCCCTTTTTGCAAAATAATAGAGCTTATATTGATATAGACTTGTAGATCTATCTATAGTTTATTCAAAACTATTCACATGTGACGTACTACCATTAAATCTATGCACATAATCCCCATTTAGATGTTAAGTGACAAAATTTAGTTGCAATTTTTATACCACATAGATAACACAAGATCCAATTACACAAACTATATCCACTAAGGGTCAAACAGTACATTCAATCACCAAGAGTTGTTCAAGACATCTCACCCTTTCATAGGTTTCATCCAGAATGATTGCCCCAGTCACTGGAACTCGAACTTTGTAAGACGTGAAGTCCTTAAATATATCATCAATGTGAGCGACATATGGTTTCAAAACATCACAGTTGTTAAATACTGCAACTTATTAAGGATAACTTGAAACAATGATATATGGCCCAGGGTGGTGCAGAATTCAGATGTAGTAAATTCATTTACATTATAAAATGAGAGTTTTAGTGTATAGATGTATATCCTTTGGCAGTGGCATGAATAGAGCCAAATAATTAGCGATGAAAAATGAAAACATCTTGACGATCAGGCTTAGTAACACAACATTCATTCAGATCATAATTCATTAGTAATATGAAATGCAAAACCTAATCAAGGATACATAGAGAAGTGAACTCCTTCAAAGTCAAAGACTTGAGAGACGGATTCTTCTCAACCGAGTTATCTTCATAGAACCAATGCGCATACTCTACAAGAAACAAAATCCTCTCAAACGACTGCTGATCTTCTTTGGGAACATTCAGAACAAAACGGCTGCAACCAAACAGTTCATAACATTTAGGCAGAATACTTCCCAACAAGCCAAATGCATAATTGTTGCTTTGTTGCAATACGACGCATAAATCAAATCCTCCTTAAATTAACTCTAATCAAACAGAACAAAACCCTTATTCGAATCAACAAAATAATAATCATAGCATAAAATGCGTCATCTCCATTCTCCAATCAACAAATTGACTCTTTAATCGCAATCATAACCTAAAATTCTTCATCCCTTTTCTCATCAAAGCAGTAAATCAGACTTCAATTGACGTGTTCAACAGCTTCATAAAGATGAATTTATCAAACAATTCACAAATTGCATCAAAATTTGAGAATAAAATTTACCTGCAAAGATCGTCAAGGAGTTCTTGAGGAAGTAAAGCGTTTTTGAACGGACCGCTATTGCTAGAAGATTCGTTTAGCCCACCCGTCATCTTCCTTCTTTCATCAACAAAAGAACCTCCATTTTTCAATTTGAGCTCTCAGTTGAGTTCTTCTGGAATTTTACAATACTGTTTTTTAGGGGCGTGTTTGGATTGTTGTATATTATGAATTATTGAAAAGGTCTTCTATCTGCAAATCTACCCCGCATTTTCATAATTGTTTGCAGTGCACTTGGAGTGGATTTTTTGTGGTTAATATGTCATTCGTTTGATTAAATTGGGTCTGAGATGAAAATATTGATAATCGATTTTGTGATGAATTATATAGTCTACATTTAATCCGTATATTGTACCTCTAACTCACTACTTTTAGTATTGTTTTGGGCATGAAGTTAAAGTTATTAGTGAGGATGTTGAATTCTTGATTCAATTGGTGATAATACGAGGATCAAGCCGGATGTGGGACTTTAGTCGAGAGCGATTATGAATCGACTCTGTAAAAGAAGGTATAAAACTTATAGTAAAATGAGAATATCAAGTGAGCTTGTTGATTTACCTTGAAAAATGTATCTATTTATAGAGATTATTCCCATTTAGGGTAGATCCCTTGGATTGTGCCAAGTGTAGGGCTAAAATTAAGCTAACGAAGCTTAATTAAGCCCATGGACCATAGTATTGTCATAATCCATCTACTACTTGGACCTCAAGGCTAGATTATTCATTTTGTAAGATCTTTGAGGGCATCTTTGTCCTCTTGTCTGCGAAGACATCCGAGGGTAATATTCCGGATCTAAAAGTCCGGAACTGATTGTGCCCTCCTCTATTGACATGCTATGATTTGCTACACTTGGTTCTCTTTAGGTTCGGATATAGACTCATATGTGTTTATGGTCCGGACCTGCCTCCTTTCAGATGTAGCACTTTGGTCCGGATATCCCTATCACGATATTCTTGTATGTTTTGGCCTAGCTTGACCTTGGATGGTCTTTAGCTCAGAATCCTATACTCGGATCCTTGAGGCTTTATCCTTGTAATACCGTGATGTCTTAGGATCCATTTGTGAGACATCTAAATAACGGATTGAACATATTCCGGTATCAACATGACTAATTATTTTAGAAGACATACGTTTTGTGTTTCATACAGTCTGTTGATGATATCTTTGTAGTGTTGACAATTTCAAATTAATCCAAACCCGATGGATGTAGCCACGTGGCATCTGTTGACTTAAGTTATCATTTGCATTTTGTTGGCTTTCAACTTTTGGTGATCTTGTACCTTGATGAATAATTCGGCATGTATTTTAAATAGTTTCATTTGAAAAATGATGTTTTATTTTAACTTACATTAATCAAACCGAACTTCAACCCTTGTCGACAAATTGCACAATTAAATCATCAATTTTTGCAAGATGGGAGTAGTATCGATTTTGAATCTGAACTGAATCTAAACTAGGCCATCTTACAAGTGGTTTGCTAGCTTTACACATCTCTCCATGACGCTTCGTATTTCTCCACTAAAAAATTGATTCCAGAATTAATTTAAATGTGCAACTCGAGAAATATCATAAAGATATCCATGTAACTGTAAGGTCGTGATTGGTTGGGAGGCATGTGTCATTTGGGTCAAACATTAGTTAATGCATGTGTTTTAGGCCCAGTGCAATATTCATGCATTTTGACCGCATTTTACACTGCTTGGTGGGTCAGTTGTAATTGTAAAAACAGAGTGTTTCCATAAATTCCCCGCTTGGTATTTGAATCACATTTTGTGTTTAGAAGTGTAAAAATTTAAACCCCTTTGCGAATTGACTAATTAACCTTTACTTTTATCAATATATTCTGGATTATTAGGTAGGGTTGTCGATTGTGTATGTTGATATGTGTTTAGTCACATTTTCTTCTATTTGTTAAACTTCTTTTAAAAAATCCCTTGATTACTTTAACTTATTTTTATTTTTTCCTCAAATCTGTAATGTTTAGCTTTTCTAATTACGTTAAATTATAGTTAGATCATTTTATCAAATTTCTCCGCAACTTTGAATTTAGATTTTTTCAATTTCTTGATTATTGCAGCAAATTATTAAACATTACATTTGATTTTTATTTGATTTCGTAGTATAAATGTTTCTCTATTGTTGAATTTTTAAATAGCCTAGTTGTATATATTGCTAATGTATCATCAATTGTTAAAATTTAAAATAAATTATAGTCATCCTTTTAAGTAGGTTATGTGACTTATTACATATCAATGTTTCTTTTTTTTTTTTGGAATAAGAGACCCCACCCGCAATTAATCATTTTAAATTTATAATTCATTTTATTCTCAAATATAAATTTATAGTTTATCCCGTAATATTGAGTTCACACCATATTATTAAATGATCATATATATTATATACTTCATTTAATTAACCTGTACAATAGCTATATATATTTTTTTCATTTCAATAACAATTTAGATAAAAATGTATGAACCATGAACCATATGCATCTATCAGCCAAATGCCAATCCATTATCAGCTAATGCAAACCAATTTTCTGAATTTGATGAAAATAATTAAACACCAGTAGGGGGCAAAGAAGAGTGAGGTGACTTCAGGGCATTGATCACTATCAAGCAGTGCCATTATAAACTTAGAACTCGCCCATGGCTGTACAACTTGTTCAACTCCCAATAACACCTCATGCCAAAGAAGGGGAAAGGAACATTGGAGCATCAAAATTTATCTTGACGAACGGGATGGCTTTGTGGTGACGGTGAGGTGACCACTGATTCGCAAATCCTCGAGCCCTTGGCTTATCAGTTATCAACAAGGAGTTTAGTTTCTGGAAGTGCCTCAGCATCTCCTTCGAATACAAAATAGACTCCAAAGCACGCTTCTTAAATCCTGAACCGTGTAAAAGCCATGCTTATTATACTAGCCAAATCCTGGTATCCAAAGAATCAAAACTGCACACAGAACAAAATAGAACATACAAAGGGTTTCCAGATTAACTGACATAGCCACATAAACATATCCTAGATCATACAAGTCTGGAGTAATTAAGGGGATGCATATTAAACTCTCTAGGCAGCAAGTTATCACCCCAAATGCACACATATATATGTACCTTTACCACTCATAAAAAAGAGGTAATCATTTGATTTTAGACACGAGATTTAACCCGTCCTCCTAAGGATCATCTTCCATAAGACCATAACCAATCAAACCGCCCAACACAACAATCCTAGCTAAGCACAAGCACTAGAGCTAATTCAAACCAGGATTGCTCCCAATAAGTCAGATATGAGGCATATACTAATCATTCTATTTCTATCTAATCCATCCATGAAAAAATGGACTGATGAACAACAAGGTTACAGAACACAAATGTATCAGAATTTATGTATCAATATACTAATATATGAATTACTAGGGAACCGACATTGATCAAAACTGCATACATCTCCAGATAAATTATAGTTGCATTCATCAGTTGAAACTATATACATCTCCAGATAAATTATAGTTGCTTTATGAACTTTTTCATTCTAACAAAAAAAAAATCGGCATCAAATGTAATTTCTTGCAAAGGTTTCGGTAACGAGTGTAAATGTCTGCAAAGGTTTTAGTGTAATTTGAAAATACAAATAACGAAGACTTAACAGCCGTCTAACCTTTGTGTTAGGTTAAAATTTTGATAAATGTTCTAGTGTCGACTCAAAAAAAAAAAAAGATTTGTGTTGTAAAATTAAAGTAGCCTAAAAGGTTTTAGTGTAAAATAAAATTGTTTTTTTTTTATTATGCTATATGCTTACTGTGAATTGAGAGACGAATACTCCTGGATACTAACATCTGTTAAATTTGTTTAGGGATATCCGTGTATCACAGCTACAAATAAGAGATGGATCATATGATCTAATTCCCAAGAAGGCATGAATATACTCTACATTCGGTACCAAAACTATCGCTAGAATCGAAACCAGGTAACTTAGAGACATGACTAAGCTAAAAACTCAACAATACAAGCACAGTAGACAGATTCCAACACCAGCAGTGACAGAAACTTAGAGCTCGATGTGATGTCTATCATGGGCACTAATGATTTCGAAGTGAAGTGAGTGAGTTTTAGTCGTAGGCCAAACACTCTATCACCGAACATTACTTGATACTTCTCAGAATAAAATATCAAAGACAGAAACAAATCCAAACACGCTACTAACTGACATTACAAGCACCAAATCTTCTGCACTCCTACCTAACAAAATTGCTCCATTCCAATTTTGACACACTTCCAATTGAACAGGAAATAAACCTGCAATCTGACGACTTCCAGAAAAAATATGTTAGTAGGGAAACCGCCCAGGCTACAACATAATAGATTGAAGAAGCATAAGAAAAACTGATAGCAAGACAATGTAACAACTCCAGTGTTGTTGGAGAGAAAAAAACGGAGCTTGCAAAGAAAAGAACACGTAATATTAGCAATGCATCATCATTATAACTAAAAGTAAGCATAATGAATTGTTCAATACTATCAGCAAAGAATTCAACCACACAAGGAGCCAAACTGCAGATAAGCAGTATGGATCCATTATCCTTAGAAATACTATCTCAAGGCTAAAAGTCAGGGTTCTCCAAGTTGACCGGAGGGAAGTCCTCATCTGGCCACTTCTCGTTGCCTGATCTTTCTGCTTGATTCAATGAACCTATGTCCCAGATATCAGATAAACCACCAGCAACACCAAATTCTGGCACATCGTAACCACTAAGAGTACTCCATAACTCTGCAGAAGAGCTAGACATACCGGCACTAGTTTCGAAATCCTTGCTCCACACATTTCCTGTGACTATATCTTCAGAATCTTGGATTACATGTTCAGTAGTGCTCTTCTCTGTGGCCAAGTCATCAGGAAATGAAACAAAGTACTCAGGATTTACTAAGCCTTTTCCTTTAGTAAGAGGATCTTCATTATCCAGTGTTGGAACTGCGTCACATTTCTCTGGGGTACCAAGGAGTTCATGTACCATTGCAAGCTCATCTTGTCCAAAGTCTTGGTAGGGAAAATCATCTGCACCAAACACTGTGTTGTCTCCAATATCTTCCGCCAGACACTCAGGAATGTTAGCAGCTGTGACAGGATCATATGTCACATTCATAAATTTACGAGGCTCAGTTTCATTCTTTATAGTCTGGGCCTTAGGGGAAGTACCTGATACATGAGGCTGGTGTTTGACGAACTTCCTAGATGTTCTAGTCGAACCTATGCTCTTTTGCTCCCTCGTTCTATGAAGACAGGCCAAAACCGCAGGGTACTGGAACATTTTAGCCAAGAACGTAACCAGCTGCTTCTGCCGTTTCTCTGCTGCTTCCAGCTTCTCATTAGTAATCCCTATCTTCTGAGCCGTACTACACTGCTGATGCTGCAACTCTGCCACTTCTCGCATCATGGAGCTTCTTTCTTTCCTCAAACGATCGATTTCATCTTCCAGATGAGCTCCAAACGAGCTCCCAGTCTGGTGAGATGATTTGCGCCTTTGGATATTTTTCAACAGATGTCTCTGCCCTCTGAGAAATCCCTCATTTGCAAATTCCCACTTGTCAGTGTCGATTTTACGAAACCCCTGTTCATACAATACCAAAACTGATTCAGAAAGTATTATCATTAACACTCATTTATTACATAAGCAACGTTTCACAGATTCAGTTGTACATCCTAAGCAGTATACTACTATAATACAATCACTCAATAATGAGTACCTGTGAATACGAATCCAAACCTGTATCAGAAAGTATTAGCATCAAACAAACAGATGTTTATTACTCAAGTAACATTTCACAAATTCAGGGCCATTGTACAGCTTATGCAGTATACTATTTCCTCCGTCCCTGTACAGTCTTTCCACTTTGACTTTTTTCTTCAAATGAAAAACTTTGACTACGAATTAATCTGAAACCGCAAATGTAATATTTTCAATTGAATTATATAATGAAAATTCAGCTCCCAAAGTTTCATTATATAATAAACTGATACTAATGTATTGCATTTTCGGTTTAAGATTAATTCATAAGATGGGGACGGGTGATCAAAAAACTCAAGTGGGAAGATTGTGCCGGGACGGAGTAAGTAGTACCTGTAAAAACGAATCCATTCCATAACCGATTCAGAAAGTGATAGCATCAAAGAAACAGATGTTTATTACATAAGCAACGTTTCACAAGGCCACTGCCGAGCAGTGTTTGTTACTACTACAGTAGCACAATGAATGAATAATGAACAAGAGATGTATAAAAGATGTGCAAATGTCCATCAAAAGGTGAAATTCTACCTGTGAGCACGGATGATGGACATTCCAAGTGAGGTAGCAGTTGAGGTGGGGAATTAGTATCTCAGCAATACACTCCGTTGAAATTGAATTGAATTTAATGCGATACAAACAATTTCTCAAAAATTACAGGGAAAAAAATGGAATCATCTATTATTCTACATACAAGAAGAAGATGCTTGCTGCTACCTATAATATAATTTACATACATAGATAGATACTACAAATAGAAGTTTTACAGGAAGGAAGAAGAAGATTACATTGTAAGAAGATAAGAGAAAAAAAGGAAAAGAAAACAACACAAGACTATTTGAAAGGAATGATACCCACGTAAGTATTGAGCTGGCGAACAAAGCTGGAGAAATTGTTGTGCTTGAAATTGGTAGGCAGGATAGATCTGGCGAATTCGAGATGATCCCAAACTACAAAACTGTTACCATTTGCACCCCAGGATATTATGGCGTCGAGTGAAGAATCATCCACCAAATCAAATGTCTTGGATAGAAATGGAGGCACTGGAGGAGTTTCGAACAGAGACTCCATTGGTTCTTCTGCTTTTCGTTTCGAAGAAGATCTAGTCTGGTCTGGTATGGTATATAAAGGTATTGTAGTGGCACCTGAAAATATCGCTACCTAAGGCGGTGCTGCTGTAACCTCCTCGCATTTTCCTTACCGATTCAATCATCAAATTTCATTTTTCTTCTGTTTTTTCTCAGTGTTGGGTATCTCACTCTATCCCAGCAATAAGAGTTGGCCACGTGTTTGTTCTAATCCTAAGTGAATTACTCAATCAACCCACTTAAATATCTCATGGTGACGATCGATGACGTGCAGTAGTGACGCGTCGTCGTCACGTCGTAAATACCACGTCATTTTATTTTTTTTATTTTAATTATATATTATAAAATTGTTTAGAAGTTGAAATTAATTAAATTGCATTTTATTGAATACGTTTTATAATTTATTGAGATAGAACAAACCAGGAATATATTACAACATAGTGCAGGAAATTAAAATCGAACGAAGATAAAATTCAAGAGACAGACAACACACAACATCGAAAATAATAACACACACAATCCCGACTGGAGAAGATTCATCTTCACTGTAGCCTCTAAATATGTTCCATTAAGTCATTTGTTAGTTGGGTGTGCGTGATGAAACTATGCATCCGGCGTAAATTGGTCATGTATTCCGAGATAATATTTATTGTAGATGGTGCCTGACGGATACGAACTCCATCAATGAGATCCGACACATGCTCACGGGCATCTTGTTCGAGCTATTCAATTTCTTCGTCATAGTTTAGGTATTTGTGGCGCTCATCTTCAACTATCATGTTGTGGA
>JAYMSP010000564.1:0-47108 GCA_036897095.1 Plantago elongata
TCGTTGACACATCACGGGAATCATCAAGAAGAACACAAAAGAAACCACCACCAATCTCTTCAATAATAGCTTTGGTTTGTTTCAAATGCACAAGCTCTAACAATATCTTTTTGTATACGAGGAGATGTTAACTGGAGATTTCTATGGGCATTGTTAAAGACAACTTTTATTACATTATCACTGTGGTCGGCAAGGAACTTTAGAAGTTCTGGAAAATTCTCCGAATGTATATTATCGTATTTTCTAAATTTATATATAACAAGGCGGTGTGGTTAGACACATAATAAGAAAAAATATGAATACAATGATAAAATAAGTTTGTGTATCATACTTAATTATCGAGAATACATTGTCGTGTTTACATTATTATTATTTTAGGAAAACTGTATGTCAACCAACTATGGTCAAGTATCCGATGGATCAAAAACACAAACATGGAAAATAAATAAAACTACTTTGATCTTGTCATGCCAGTACCTACTAGAAATACACAATGTTATTTATCGTATGTTTTTTTTATTAATGATCAAATTAGAGAAAAATGAGTTGTTTATGAGTCGTAGCATTAATTGCACACAATAAATGAAAATACAAATTCAAAAGACAAATAATGCCGTTTGGTGCACCTACCGAGTATGTATCCGTTATACGTACTATTTTAAAAACTACCTTATAATGAATTGTGGTGTTGATTGTACATACTAAATCGAGTATACATATATAGAAAATAAATAACATTGTGTATCGTATATTCAATATGTGTCTTTTATCCGTTGTATCATAAAAAAAGGAATGGATATAAAATATATTTTAAATGAATAAATGATATTATCTCAAGAAATTACTCCGTAGTGAGTTGTTGCATACACACATGACAAAATACATAGATGTAGGAAATAAATAACGCTGCATACCATACCTACCACGTACATATTATACAACAACTCTCCCTCATTGTTTCTATCGGAAAAAAAAATGAATATTCAAAAAAGTAAAACATCATGTGTCATACCTTCCTATTATATGTAACTTTATTTATAATTAATATTACTAGCTTTATTGAAGAAAATTACATACTTTTTATTGAAAAAAAAGATTACTATAACATTAATAGAAACATAATTATTATTACAAAAAAGAAAAGGAAAGCAAGTATACACTGATCCCTTTTTCCTCTCTATATAAATTATCAATTCTCAGTACGATTTCTCACACTTATGTTTTTTTAAGTGTTAAAGTGACTCTCTCCCTCTCTAATATTCTTTCTTACTAAAATAAATCACTTTCATTCAGTTTGAGCTTCACTTTCACACAGTCATCCTTATTTATCTAACATAAAACTTAAATAGTCAAACTCCAATCACCACCATCATTTTCAGTAACATCCAAATTTTCATATCCAATCTCACCTGCTATATATCATCAATGGAAAAAAAAAGAAGGTTTCTTTTCAACACTGAAAGACGATGTAGTTCGCAGTTTTTCACCATCTCGTATGGTTTGTGTCACCGTTTGCGGTACTTATCCGTCAGAAAAAACAGCTCACGACGTATAATGCGGACCATGTATTCCTTGGGAGATCCGGAATCTTGTCGCCTTAGCTTGAGGGCCCGGATCTGGATGGGTGTGATAGCGGGTTTGGGTCGAACAGGATGTTCATGTCGAGTCTGGGTAGCTAGGTTATGGGACAGCTGACTCGAAATTCGTCTGTTGCGAATGAGAAAGAGAATAAGAGGTCTGATCTGAGACTTTTGTTGGGTGTTATGGGGTGTCTATTGCTCCATTTCATGTTAGCTCCACTAAGCGTCTGCCTCATCTCAGTATCAAAAATACTCTTATTGTAATTTTAATAACTTTCTGTTATGCATTTTGATATGTTTCGAAACATATTCTAATATTTGTTGAAGTAAAATAATAACTTTTATAACAGTATAAATTGTATAAATAGTTTTGAATTTATATTGAGTTTAAAAACTAAAAATGGTGAAGTTTCGATGAGATTTAGACCCATGTTACATACAAAAGTCTATATGGGAAATCAAATTTTAAATAACATTTGATGACACGAAATTTAGTATTTTTGCGATTATTGTGGATTTGAATCTTCAATTAATTGTTCGTAATTGAAACAGTAATTTGTCGTGTTCTATTCCATTGGAATTGCATGTTTGTGATTATTGCAATTTTTAATTTATTAAGTCAGAGCATGTATAATTTTTTTGAGAACATGCGCAAAACTTTTGAAATGGCACAAATAATAATACATATAAATAAAATAATAAAATATTATTTGACATTGAAATTATCTTATATTTACATTTTTATTCGCAAATAAATAACACAATGTGAAGAAATATTTCTAATCTAGACAACTCAATTAAAAGGAAGTAAATAAATAAATTTGAGAAAAAAATAAATAAATTAAGATAAAAAAAGAATTGATTAATTAAAAATAAATTGTGCATTATCTCAATTTGAAAAGAAAATTAATGTTTTGCCTTAAATTAAATATAAAAACTTTAAATTAGCTTTATAATGGTTGATAAATGATAATAAAGTATAATTTTTTGAAATAATTTATTTTCAATTTCAAGATGATCATGTTTCAACACTTATAAATGATCAGATAGAAACTAGTTTAATTGCATAGAAATATACAAGAACATAAAAAGAAAAGAATTAAAGTCAAAGACTAACTTTAGAAGGGAAAACAATAGTTAAAAGAGTAACTTGTATGTCAACATAAAAATCCATGATTTGAATATATAAAATTAACTCCCAACTATGTTAGGGTATGTATAGAGCGGCTCTTCGCATATGTACATATTGGACCTTGACTTTACACACACATACACATGCGTGCGATTGGGATTCTTAAAAGACTTAGAAGGTTCAAAAAAATTCATAAACACTTTTTTTTTTATGATCTCGTAATACTGCATCTGGTTGAGGTTAAAAACTATTCTATTTTGGTGGCATTTAATACTGTCTTTGCTAATTATATTTATTTAAACTGATCAAAATATATTTAGAAATGGAAATGTTACTGGTTGATTGTTACTCTATTCATGTTACATGAACTTATCTCTCAACTTGCTATTGATAACATAATGTAGATTATGTGAAATATGATTATTATTTTAAAGGAAACATCTTCAACGCAATATATAATGCAACAATATATTGCATCATCTGGAGGACAAAAGGCACTTGGCTCAATCAAGAATGCTTATGCCATGGAGAAGGTGAAGATTGTGGTTGCTGAGTTTGAGACGGCGACAAAAGTGGTGAAGAATCGGAATGTTGCCAGAGTTGTCGAGTCTGGTGTATTTGTCTTGTGGCAGATGGATCCGAACATGTGGTATGTCGAGCTTGTTGCTGCGGGTAGAAAAGTTCAAGCCGGTTGCAATGGTAAGCTAGTGTGGAGGCACACGCCATGGATGGGGGCTCATGCAGCAAAAGGTCCAGTTCGACCATTACGCCGTGCTCTTCAGGTGGGAATCAATCTTTGAGATTTTATCTTTAGTTTCCTATTGGGATAGTGCCATGGCATTTAATGCATTGGTGATCAAAATTTTGCAGGGTTTAGATCCAAAAACTGCAGCTAGCATGTTTGCTAATGCGATCTGCATTGGTGAGAAGAATATCAGGGGAGAAGATTGCTTCATGCTCAAGCTTGCAACTGACCCTATAACGTTGAAGGCTAGAAGTGAAGGACCTGCCGAAATTATTAGGCATGTCTTGTTTGGCTACTTCAGCCAGAAGACAGGTCTTCTTATCCACATTGAGGATTCACACCTTACTAGGATTCAATCTAACGGTGAAGATGCAGTTTACTGGGAAACAACTATCAACTCGTTTCTAGACGATTATTGGTCTGTTGAAGGGATCATGATCGCACATTCTGGGCACTCTGTGATGACTCTTTTCCGGTTTGGAGAGATGGCAATGAGCCATTCAAAAACTAGGATGGAAGAAACATGGACGATTGAAGAGGTTGCGTTCAATGTTCCTGGTCTGTCCGTGGACTGTTTTATCCCACCAACTGATTTAAGATCAGGTTCCATTGGCGAAACCTGTGAGCTTCCTCAAGAAGAAAAGGGAAAGTCGGCGATCACCCTTGCAGCAACACACCAAGCAAAAGTTGCCACACTAGAGAGCACCCATGATCTAAAAGTATAACAATTAACTAAGTCTAATCTAATTTGATTTATTAATTATTTCTATCAAATAAATTAATTCTTAATAATGATAAATTAAATATTCATTAATCTAATTAATATTTAATTCACTCTAATACTTGAATGGTAGAATAATCACCTTGTTATATGACTCATAGGGTCTTATGTAAGTAATCACTAATCTAATTAAGGTTTAGTTAAAATCCTAAACAATTTACCCAACACTCTTAATGCATAAGGAACGTTTGAAAAGATTGCAAACCACCTGTAATGTAGAGCTCTTGATGATAATGTACTTTAATTCGGGAACACTCAATTAGGCCTAGAACTTGAATTAGTGTATGTTCCAATAACTCAATTAGTTTATCTTATTATACTAATTGATCCAATAATATTTGACCACCATTTCAAATATATCTTGCATTGTCCAACGACTTTGATCAAACTAGTTATGAGAAGTTAAGTGTTCTCTCCAAGTCTATTTCGAGGAATGAATCTTATATTGGTTTGACTACTACTAACATGTGTTTCGTGATGTGCCAAACACATGCCGTATCTACCCTACAAGGAGTGCAAGTATTGGTCATGGTGTCAAAGCACACGAGTCCACACATGAAGTAAGTATCAACCTCAAGTCAAAGTACTATTACATCACCCTACAAACCGTTACTTTCGTAGAAACGTAAATAGAGTATATCAAACGGTTTCTCGGCTGGGTATACCAACACTCTCTAAAGTGCCCATGAGTCCATCAGGGATTACTAAGTAATTCGTAGTCGTGGGAACTACCACACCCTCAAAGGATATGATGCAGACCGCATGACAATCTCTAATGCATCATCGATATCCCATTCTCGATGATTATTGATTGGGGTCATTTTAGAGTTAATTTATGTCACTCAAATATCACATTTTTAGTGGTAACATAAATTTCATGAGAACACATATGTAAATAATTACAGACTAAAAATAATAATAGTTACATATTGTAATGCTTATTTATAAATAAACAATAATCATAAAAAATCCTAAATTGTATATATATATATATTTGTCCTCAATCGATTATCTTTACGACATATATACTTTCACAAAACTCCCATTCTTCTGCTTTAAATGTCCAAGGCTTTGGAGTTAGGGAGGAGAGTTATAGCTAAATTGGTTGGGTTTAGTGTTTTAGTCCCCGAAACTTTGGTCATCTTGGATCCTAGAAGGCATTATGAGAGTATGTTGTTTCTTTATGAGCTAGTGGTTGTGTAGTTATTCTAGTTAAGTTTGTTTACATAAACAAATCTTCTGGTTGCTAGCAGTAGCCTTTTACCTGATCTTGAACAAATGTTGTAAACTGGAAATGTCCAATGCCATACTGGAAATAATGCTCATGTGTTATGATATGTGAATGACTTCCGTTATATCCTCATTGCATTAGCATATATTACTAATACAATATGTATCTTAAAAGAGCTACCGTAAAAGATAACGTCACATAAAATAACTCATCATGATCGCTCTCGAAGTCTGAATACAAGAATAATAGTAATAATAACATGTAGATCCCAAAGAATCCAAATCAATCTATAAACCATCAACAAGTAGAATGATACTGATGAAAAGTGATAGGCCAAAACTATGCAACCGGAGGAATCAATGGAGCACATACATCAAGGCCCATCCCAAAATGATGTCACTGGATATTTTATACAGTGAGCCCACTGGACTTGCTCCACTCTGCAACAGATTCCAAAGAAAATCAAACGATTAATTATTGATATTCAATAAAGAATTAGTATTAATATAAGATACATGGGCAATAAAATAAAGTGATGCATGCGAATCTAGGTGAAGCATGTGACAAGCTGAATTTTCTTTTGATGTGGAGAAAATAAATGGGAAAAGTAATATTCCACGGGAATGATTGGATCTCTAAGTGTTAGGATTTGTTAGTTTTAATTCTAACTTTTAAAATTAAATTAAATTAAAGTAAATTTTACATAATTAAAATATAGTACACATTATAATTAAGCATAACTGATTTAAATTAAATAAATTTTCAGATCAATAAAACGAAGACTTGCTACTTTATTTTGTTCAATCTCTCACATACGTCATTAACTATTAACTCTTTTATCAATATAATATCTCATAGCACTTTATCACATTTTCTTAATCCTATATAAATAAATCACCTAGATAGTTTTAAACGTACACCGAAAGAATTCACGAAAATATTAGACTGTAACTTTTGAAAATCCCCAAGAATTATTTATGGAGTGATAGTATAAATGTAGGCTACAAAATCGTATTTACACAATTTAGCAAGCAAACTTAATGCAGTACAAGTCTATAAATGTGCGAAACAATAACTCCTTGCATCTCGTAAGTCATGAGTAGTTTATGAATCAAGTGTAGGTTTTGGATCAAATGTTGATCTGATCTACATGATTGGGATGGAATGTTTCGTTATCGCGTAAAATACTAAATTAATTTATTGATACTTAACACTACATGTAAAATTGTCAAGGTAGTTTGAGTTTGGACATGATAATTAGATCGACCAATTGAACTAATTGGATTTTACTCATTTAAGCATTTTCCCGGTTTTAAACTCATAATCACATAATCAATCATACTTTTTTTGAAATCACACTTGACTTACAAGCAAGGCAATGGGAAATGGGAATCAATCAAATTTACAGAAATCAGATCAGAGAACGCAGATCGAGATCAGTTACCTCATCAGTGGCTGATGGAGAAGGCGACATTCCGAGCGACGTCGTTGGAGCAGGAGCTCCGGTAGGAGGAGCCGGAGGACTCGTCAACGAAGGACTCGGCGCTGGCGAACTCACCGGAACTGGCGCTGGCGGAGATGCCACCGGTGCTGGAGTCGGCGCTACTGGAGCTGGTGGTGGTGCACTCACCGGCGGTGGAGTTGCAGGTGGTGGTGTGGCTACTGGTGGTGGTGTAGCTACTGGTGGAGGAGTTGCCGGTGGTGGTGATGCTACTGGTGGTGGTGTGGCTACTGGCGGAGGAGTGACTGGTGGTGGAGTGGCTACTGGTGGAGGAGTGGCGGCTACTGGTGGAGGTGTGGCGGCTACTGGTGGAGAAGTGGCGGCGGGAGGAGGAGATGAGGTAGGGGGAGGTGTGGTGGTTACTGGCGGAGGAGTGGCGACGGGGGTGGGAGGAGCAGGGGTGGCGACAGGGGAGGTGGCGGGGGATTGGGCGGTGACTCCGGCGATGGCAATGCAAATCAGAGCAGTGAGGATTTGTGATTTTGGAGCCATTTTTTGTATTGTGCGAAGTGATCTCTCACTCGCGTATGTTAGCAGAGTGGAGAATAGAGAATAGAGAGAGAGGTGTATTTTAGTTAAGGATGAAGATGCGAGGACTCTGTTTATATATAGAAAGGACGTGTGGGTGTTAGATTTGAAGCTTTAAAGTGATTAAGGGAAAGGGGATTAGATGCAAATTAATTACTCACTCTCTTGTTTAATGCGTTTATCCTAATTTAATTTGTGGATTCATCTTAAATTATACTTTATGGGACACACTTTAAAATGGAATATAAAATGTTGAATTCGAGACGAAAATGATATTACTCATGTTGACTCGCATTCAACTTTAGAAATTTAGTTTTAAAGTTGATAGATATTAAATACACTTGAGTTGAAGTTTTGTGTATATTATTAATTTTTATAGTGATGGGTGTATTTGAGTTCTGAAGTTGATGAATAATAAAGCTTGATGAATATAGTGTAAAGTGTATACATATGCATTTTTTTTTACGAAATTCAATTCCAAAGGAGAGGCAAACATGCGGATCATAACAAACTTGACTTTCTATCGAATTCTACATAAATTCTAACGAGTAAACTCATTTCGAATTCAACGTTGACAATACGCATTTATTTTGTCACGTGAATATTGTATAATAATATTGAAGGTATGTTATTTAAATATGTTACATGCAACAACCCATTTTGTATAGTTTTTTCATTTCTTTCCTCTCTAAATCTCCGTAGTTAATGCAATATACCGAATTTATCAAGTCGCTACACACAATATGTAGAAGAGTAGGAGTGTTGTAAATGAGGAGGAATGTGAGTATTATTTGTCAATACATGATAAGATATCGTATATTTAATATTAATATAGCGTGAGTTGTTATATTATTTGAATAAATCGAATCTCGTACGATGTTCTTTCTTGAACTAAATAAAGAGATTTACCTTTACCACAAAGCATTGGTTTTTCCTTGTCAAAATAGAAAGGAAATGGATTAAAGGGAAGCTCATGATGAACATGAATGATGATGAGGATTTCTTCATGGACAAGGCCACAACGGTGGATCGAGGGACCAAGTTAGTTACAAAAAGTAGGCTGTAATCAATCAAAATGGTCCGGTTGGTAGATCAATCTCATGTGAAGATGATTAAAAATTTTTTTTAAAAAAATCAATTAATTATACTCCAATCTTTTTGCTTAGGAAGAAATTCACCTATATTGCCTTTTTCTTCTTTGTTTCTTTCTGATATGCATGTGTTAATAATTCGCGCGGTGCCACACTTTTAATTAATGCCGTGATGGACGGTGGCCATATTTTAAATAAAAAGGCATGTATTGACTAGAAATCCTTCAGGTTTGTGAAAATTGTCTCGTATATTTTTTAGATGTGTCCATTGTCGTAGACGAATGCATGATTGTAATTCTTGAATGCTTGATTATGTCAAAGGCAAATGATAATGTGAATTTAAGAGCTAAACGAAGCAAGAATTGGTCGCTTGTGATTTTCATTAATGGAATCGTTGGACATTATTATTAGGTAAGATAGCATAATAATGTCAGTATTGTGCAGTTAGGCACGGTACTGCCAAAAGTGGTCCGTCGCGTACTTGCTACATGCCTAATAGTGTACATTTTCCATTTCATAAAAATATTGGCATTATACAATTATGACGACCCTCTGGTTATAACGTAGCTTTAGGAATTCATATTTGAAAACTATGCAACACCATACAATTCTACGCGTTGAGATTTCAAACAAATGTACACGGCTAGGCAGCTAGTGCATAATTCGGCATGATCTCAACTCTCAAGGACAGAAGGTGCGGTGTTCAGTACACATCTAGTATGCCATTAAGTGAGCCGCCTCTACTGATTCGTCTGTGAAATAGCGAGCGGATTGAAATTTAGTACTAAACAAGTTAAATCTGAAGCGCAATTTAGTACTAAACAAGTTAAATCTGAAGCGCAGTGTATCGAGTACATCTAAAACTGTATAAAATAATTTAGGGTGTAGTCGACACACCATGCTCAACCAAATAAAGCTCGATTATATATAAATCTAATCTGGAAATCTAATTTCGAATTTAACAGAATATGCAGCGGAAATAAACAAGACAAGGAGATAAGTTTCTAGCATATTATATTTCTATTATCCACCGAGTCTCATGACGAAAATATCCATATACGAATAATGAATACAAAGAACTACTCTAGATCTATTCTATGAATATATTTAGATGCAAAACATCTAAGCAAATATAAAAAATTAACTCTATCAATCTATCTATCAACATCTAAGTTTTAGATATAAAAAGCTTAGAACAGTATGAAAGAAATCGTGATTTTAAGAATAAATAAACTCTTGTTTTTTCTTGATTCATCATCGTAAACTCTGTTGATTTATCTAAGTATCTTGATGAACTATTGAGGTGTATGTATAGTAGTCAAAAACGTGCATAGCTCATCAGATTTGTTATGGTCTTTATTGCTTGCAATTTGAGTCCTAATCGGCTTCTACTTTCAAGTGTTACTCCAATTCAAACTCCAATCCTTGTTGAGTACGACTTATAGATATTCTTGGATTCTTCTTCGATGCATGACCCTCTATATATAATAGTGGTGAACGTCTGTGTGAACATGAGAGTCCTACATCTTGTTGTGATTCTTGCAGTTCTTATCCAAATCAACTTCTTCTTCAATTAAGGAACTCTACGCGAAGTACAATACTTCTTGTATTAGACTTGCAATGTTCCATGATTCTATGAGATCTTTTGTTTTAAAATATCTACATACATATAATATCCAAAGATGTGGAAATAATTAGTGCTTAGAATAAAGGTAAAAGCTATAAAACAGATTATATATATCAAGTGTGAGAATATGTTCAGTCGTAGGGTGTATCCAGTACACTGTATCCAGTATACCCACTTAATTTAGTGAACAGAAGTTCTGAAAGTGTATCCTTTATACACCAAAAAAATTTACACTTACAATCCTGTTAAAAATCGAGCTTGTTAGAGGATAACCAAACTATATTTCATTATTGATTATTTTACCAGACAACTAAGCTCGGCCGTCCCAATTTTATATTCTCACATTTACTTTTGTGTTTCAATCTTAAGTTCATATACCTAAGAATTAAAATAATTTAACAATTACCTCTTATACTTTTATTGTTTTTTACATTATAATAGTCTAACTTACTATAATTATTTATATAGATTCTTCTAACTCTCAGTATCCAACTCAATGAAAAGATGAGCGCAAGACGATGATACTAGACTTGTTTAACCAACACCTGTTATATCTTTATAAAACGACATCTGCATCAACATTCACAATACATTGCATTCATACTTATGACAAACCATTGCTAAAATTATAAAGAATTGATATACCCATCCTAACACAGTAACTCCTTTATATAGAACCTAGCTGGTGATTTTCTAACTTTCAATCTACTTGACAAATTTACAAGTGATATTACAAAAATTGAATAGATCTATATTAATAGAAAATTAATAATAATTAAAGTAAGAAAGTGTATACGAGAAATAATAAGTAACATATACTTATATAAAAATATAAACTAGCTAGTCTAATTCAACTAGAAATCGAAAACTAAATACTAAAAGATGTCTAATACAAAACACAATATGATAATATATTAAGTAGACTAGGAGATGAGTTCTTCTCCAAGTTAAAGTCGAGTCTTGTTATATATCTTGACACCCACCCTCAAGAGGAACATGGATATCACAAACGTTCATCTTGAATAGAAAACGGAGGGAAAAGAAGATCCCTAATAATAGTATAGCAGCCCAAAGCAGACAGAGACACCTAGACCATGCATAGATATAGATCCTTCAGGAATAGACAGCGATATAGAGACACCTACCAGGCATTGAGAGAGAGCCAAAGAGCTGACATAGATAGATGAGATCAGCGTAGTATGACCACATAGAGTAATACCCAAAGTAGGCAAAGAGGGATCAACAATTATCACATAGTATATTAAGTAGACTAGGAGATGAGTTCTTCTTCAAGTTGAAGTCAAGTCTTGTTATATATCTTGACATCCACCCTCAAGAGGAACATGGATATCACAAATGTCCATCTTGAATAGAAAACGGAGGGAAAAGAAGATCCCTAACAATAGTATAGTAGCCCAGAGCAGACAGAGACACCTATATAGAGCATGCATAGATAGAGATCCTTCAAGAATAGACGGCGATATAGAGACACCTAGCATGCATTGAGAGAGAGCCAAACTGCTGCCATAGATAGATGAGATCAACATAGTATGACCATATAGAGTAATACCCAAACTAGGCAAAGAGGGATCAACAATTGACCACATATAGATAGACAGATAGGCCTAGCAGGCATAGAAGTGATTGCCAACTAATCACATATAAAAAAGGCCAGAAGAAGACAAAGAGAGGGCCTAAAGTAGTCAAGACTAAGTAACCATAAAGAAAAGGGTAATAGGCATAGAGCAGACAAATAGGGACCATATCAGTCCTAGATCAACTTTAGCAGTTGGTATAGAAATCACGAGGAGGTGAGATAGCAACAACAAGTTGTGGAGTAGCCCAAAACATACTCATCAGAAGTAGTAGAATGTGCATAGTTAGTAGCGGAGGAGTCATGGGTAGAACAGGTAGGAGCCATTGCAAATTGCAGTTGACCAAATTATTGCCGCGGATTGATTATATATAAATTGATTGGAAAAAAATATAGATTGAAAGAAAGCTAGATGCAATGGATAATGATTGTACATAGTATATATTGGAAGTAACCGACGGAGAAAAAAGAAGAACCAATGTTGGCTTATTGAAGATCATCAGAAAGAAAAGATATTAAGAAGGCTGATGTGTGTATAGAACACAGAGCGAAAGGAAGAAAAATTGTTGTA
This sequence comes from Plantago elongata, assembly GCA_036897095.1. Lineage (NCBI taxonomy): Eukaryota > Viridiplantae > Streptophyta > Magnoliopsida > Lamiales > Plantaginaceae > Plantago > Plantago elongata. The sequence continues at coordinate 12,382 of JAYMSP010000564.1, forward strand.
TAGAACAACAAAGGAGAATATTGTATAGAACAATTCAAGGAGGATGATATGGCTCTGATACCATGTTACAATATAGAAATTGAGAGAAATCTATATTAATAAAAAATTAATAATAATCAGAATAAGAGAGCGTGTACCTAGAAATATAAACTAGTTAGTCTAATCCAACTAGGAAACGGAAACTAAATACTAGAAGATGTCTAATATAAAATACAATATAATAATATACTAAGTAGACTAGGAGATGAGTTCTTCTTCAAGTTGAAGTCGAATCTTTGTTATATATCTTGAGAAGTAATACAATTTTGGAAACTCCGTAAATGGTTGGCACAAACTCCAGTTACAGGAAATGTGATAATTCTCTGGCCTGATAGTTATTATCATGCCAAATTATGAGATGGGAACCAGACAGGTTGGGATTAGTACAATATCATGTGTTGGATGGGGATAAAGTTAAGGGGCATTAACTCAAACTCTCAAAGTTTGGTTGGCGTGAATGGGAAGGGAGATGCAACAGCAACAGAAGGCCAGGTTGGTGTGACCATCAATGTGTATGATGTGCCTAAAGTGGAAATTATCTATCTTGTACATTGCCATACCCTACAAATAAATGGATTGGGACTTACATTATTTTGATGATACTGGATAGGTGTCATCCATGTGTTGTAGAGTGGCTTGTACCCACAAGTAGGGAGTGAAGATATGGTGGTACATTCGTCCCCATCGGCCTTCAAATGATGGGTATATCCTACCCAAATCGATGTATATAATATTTCCAAGGAATAGATCGAGATTACTACCAAACCACTTTCGCCCTATGCAGCATTCCTTGTTACTTGTATTGCTTTACTACAACAACAATTTGTGCAATTTTCATAAATGTGCGCATCCTGTAATATGGTTGACAAGTGATTTTAGAATCAATCTAATTCAGAAATATCAATTCAAGACTCGAGTAAAGTAGAGGATCTCCAATTAAATTACCCATTTTCAGAATAGCTTGACTTTTTATTTTTCCGGAGTGAAATGATATCCTTATCCTTATGTGAAATGAGTGTTTCCATTATTTTCTAGTTCAACAATACATCAATGCTTATCTCAATATGTATTTTAAACCATTGCTGAACATCTATTGATCTTGTGATTTGGTTTGGAGTGAAAAGTTTCCATTATACTTTTGGTGTTTGTCTCTTTAGTCGTGTCTCCTTAATTTGGATTTTATGATTCATTTTTTGTTGAAATCATTACTTGTGCTCTTAATTAACTCTTTATTGATAAAATTTTTGGCCGCGAAGAAAACCATTCTCTATGAAGCACCTTCATCAGGTTTAATAAATTGTACGAAGCTTCTTTATATTAAGTAAAAATATGCACACTTGCTCCATTCCGTCTCTCATGATATTTACGCTATTCAAACTCAAGAGTCGAGCCAATTTGCCATTTTCTCAACATGGATATAGTTAGAGCTTGTTAAACACAGGACACTTTTTACTAAACGCATGACACTTTTTAATATATTATAAAAGGTACTTTAAATATTATAAATATGAAATTTAGTCCCTATATCTATTATATGCTCCTTTTAACACCATAATACTTTAAATATTAAAAAATAATAATATAAAAGCATTACAATATGATACGAGAAAAAATTATATAATACAAGTATTAATTAGAATATGACATCCATTACAAATCAGAAGAAGTAAATATTTTTTAATTTGATATATAATATTAAATATATAAATATACTTCATCAAAATTTAAAAAAAAAAAACCTCAAAATGATGCTTGGCAGCCTTGAGGGTCCGGCCGCTCGTCTGGCAGCCTTGAGGGCTGCAGGGCTGCCAGGCGCTGTTCTGGCAGCCCTTGCCTTCAAGGCCGTCAAGCGGGCTGCTAGACGGGCCGTTAGCAGCCCTCAAGGTTGCCAAACTGTCTGTTTAGTAATTTTATTTTTGTTTAAAATTTAAAAATTGTTAATTTAATATGAACGGTTTGATTAAATTTGAATTTATTTATTTTTAATATTGTACTAAACTTTTATTATGATTGTTTAAAAATCATAACCTCTTCGTGTTCTTTAATTATGTTTGTTTAAAGATTCGAAGGGTAAGACGCATGTTAGAGAGTTCAAATGCATAAATAAAAATATTTTTGGATAAAAATATAGTATTTTAAAGTTTATGAGATTATTTTATAAAGTAATATAATTTTAAATTAATTTATAGTATATTAAAATTGTGTCTTGCATTTAGTAAAAAATGTACTGATTTTAACATTCATAGTTTGTGAGATATTGGGCTTATTGGCCACCAGAATTGGAGTATAAGTCCATGACCCACAGATCTAGCCCATAAAACTCGACCCACCTCGAAATCCATTAACAAAAATCTTGTCGGGCAAAACTTGAACAGAGACAACCCAATGCTACTATTTCACAAGTCTCCTTATCTTCTTCCACACTCTCGTCACTTCCACACTTTAAACCCTCTCCAATTTCAAAACCTCACCAAAACTTGCAGAAGAAATGGCGTTGTCTATCAGCGTTTTCTCCACCTGCTTCCTTCCAGGCCAATCGATCTCGTTTGCTCCAACTGCAGTGAAGTTCACTCCGGCTAACATGCGCCGGTTAGCTGTTACTGCTGCGTCGAAGCCAGCTGCTGCTGAGACGAAGAAGCGTGAGCCGAGGGGGATAATGAAGCCTCGCCGTGTCTCGCCGGAAATGCAGGCGTTCCTTGGCGGCGTTGCGGTGATTCCTCGCACGCAAGCGCTCAAGGCGATTTGGGCTCATATCAAGCAGAACGAGCTTCAGGTATACCTCTTTAGTTTGATTTAGGTTTTTCTCTAATTATGTCTGTACTGCATTTAAATTTAGTGGTGAATGAGCTAGGTTTTACTGTTTATTTGCTCTGTATCTGCGCATTTCTATGGTTTATTCGATTGTGTTGGAGTATTAAGTATATCTATATACTATTGCACTTTAGTCTAGTTGGTTTTACTTAAAATTTGTCCGTACGGTTTGTTTATGGCTTTGAGGAGTAGTATACTGGTGAATGAGCTAGGTTTTACTGTTTGTCTGTTCTGTATCTACACAACTTGGATTAATGTATATAGTCTACTACTATGTTTATGGAACTTCGAGTGAATACGTGTTCGTTTTGGATGAACTCTGTTTTACCATTTGACTGTTCTGTATCTGGCTATCTGCGTGTATCTAGTTTACTGGTAGCAACACTGTCGTGTTTATGGAATTTTGAGGTGTATTGAACGATGGAGTCCTGGAGAATTAGCTACATGTTCTTATTTGATTCTTTGTTCTGTATCTGTGTGTGTCTGTCGGGGAAAAGTAATGTTGATAGTTGGAATATTGTTGTTCTATTTCGTGTGATGATGGTGTTTGAAGTGTTATCAGTTGGTTGTTGTGTATGAGGGACGTGTTACTATGTTTTTTATCTCAAGTTTGATCCTTCTAGCTTCAGTTTTCCTTGTAATTTGAGGGACGTGTTGGGGGGTTGGGATAGCTTGGGGGAATCTGCGACAAACTTTTACATGTAATTTTCAGTTAGCATATTATGAGTATTATCATCGCACGTATTGGATGACACATTCTTTTACTTGCTTGAGCTGGTGTTTTGGTACATGATAAGTAATGAGCTAATTTGATCAACAATACGTGTGGAAGTGGAAGTCAAATACAGTGCTTGCTATTTTGCCTCGAATGGTATGTTTATTTTAAATCATGCTGATTATCCCTTTTAAGCTACTGCCTTTCTCTCTTCATCCAATTTTACTTCAATACTAATTGTCAATCCCTACATTTGATACTCATATCCTGTAAAAGACTCGATGAAAAATATCTGCATACCAATTGCGTACGTTTACAATTTGGAAGACTGAAAGTTTTGTTGTCTAAAATGGATATTCCCCCTGTCAATTTCAGGACCCTGCAGATAAGAAAGTCATCATTTGTGATGAGAAGCTGAAGACTATCTTTGCAGGAAGAGACACCGTTGGATTTCTTGAGATTGCTGGTTTGATCAGTCCACACTTCCCTAAGGAAACCCCGGCGTAATGCCACAACATTTTGGCTGGAAAGCGCGTTTTTGTAAATGAAGTTAATGCTGGCTGATGATATCAGTATTTTGTAGGAAAAGTAGCAACACCGCCCTTGCTTTCCTTTATAGAACTATCTTAGCTCATTGATGGATCATGAACCATGATGAGTATCCAGTTTTAGGTTTCATGCTTGTAGTGACTGGTATGGTCTGTAATGTTATCATTTCTCAAGAATTTACGTAATCATGTGATGTTTATCTATGTGATACATCTGATATGTCATGTTTCCTTCAATTGGGATTCTTGACCTGGGTTTATAGGAAACATCCGGATTAGTAACATCTGAAATTCAAATTGTTATACTATGTGTCTGAGAAAATACACTGGAGTTGACTCACTTGTAAGAGAAATTAATTAAGCATTGGAAGATAAATCAAAACTTGGTTGAAACATCAATTTTACCTCAGTTTTTTTTATTTTAATCGATATCTAAATAGCCTGTAAAATAAGATTTTGTGTTCGATTTGAGCGCACAACTTAAACTCAATCTTTTGAAGTCGAGGTCGATTCCCAAGTCTTTGTTCACCAAATATTTAGAACTCGAAAGCTTTGTATAACTCGACTTGCAAGTTCAAAAACTTTAAGCCGAGAAGCCTTCCAATATTCCAACTCCACATACACAAAGCTCATCATCCAAACCTGGGCGAGCCCCTCGTAAGCTCCGCCCTAGCAATTCACAGTCCCCCTTTCACAGAAAGCAGAAATGGCGATGTCTATCGCAATCTTCTCCAGCTTCCTCACACGACAATCGGTCACATTTTCACCACCAACACTGAAACTCGCACCTGCTAAACTCCGCCGCGTAGCTGTTACGGCTGCATCAAATCCGGATTCTGCCGGTTCCCTTTCTAACGACACGAACAACTTTGAGCCGAAGCCGATGTCGAATTCTCCCGGTGTGTCACTGGAAATGCAGGCGTTTCTCGGCGGCAGATCGGATATTACTGGCGCTGAAGCCCTCAAGGAGGTTTGGGCTTACATCGAGGAGCAAAACCTTCAGGTATATCAATCAATTGCACGTTTGTCTAGGTTTCTGATTTTCCGTACACTGTGTTTGTGTGGTTTGGAGAAATAAAGATTCATGGCGAATGAGTTCCGATTTACTACTTCATACTTGTTTGTACTGTGAATATATTTTAGTTCGAGCTTTTAGATGATAGATGAGATGGAATTCTAAGAGAATTGATGAGCTTAAGTTACTACCTGCAATCAGCTTGTATACAATTGGCTAGAGCTAGCTTATGAACTCTTTATTCCGGCTAGAGTATCCGCTAGTTTTATCTATATACAGTCATGGGCTCATAGTCCGCACTGCTGTGTTATGGAATTTTGAGGACTGTTTGTTCTGTATCTGCTATTTTTTGTTCGGAGACATTGATTTGTTGTGTGATTATGGACTTCGAAGTTTGAAGAGTATTAATGTGTTGTTGTTGTTGTTGATGAGCGATTTGTTACTGTGTATTTCATCTAAACTCCATATCTGTGTGTTTATGTTTGAAAGCATGTGGTAGTGGTGGTTTTGGAATGATTTGTATGATTTCGTTGAGGATTGGCATTTGTTATTGCGGCATTGGTTAATGGTTACATAGTGTTCTGCGCTTTTGTAATGTTAGTCAGTTGGTGAACTATGGTTTATGCAGTTGCATTTCACATCATCCATGTTGCTGATCTTAATTCTCAAATTGAGGAATCCTACTGATATTGTTTGATAGGCTTAAGTTATGAGCTTATTTTATACACAATATCAGGTTAAGTCCTATACCACGTGACCATAACTCTCAGGCTGGCTGATAATATGTTCGAAATGCTTTACTTGCTCTGCGTCATATGGTATTTTTTATTATGGGTATCCATTTTGTCAGTTTGTGACTTTGTGTTACTGCCTTCCTCAGTTCCTCTTGAAACTTGATCATCTTTGACTTCAACATACTTTGTTGTTCCCTGGGTTATATCCTCACATTTTGTGAAAGACTGGATGAACCAAACTTTCATTCTCCGACTCACACATCATCTCTCAACTATGATTCCGTTTTATTGCCCTATCAGTTTCTCTGTGCTTCACAGATGGACTGAGTGGACTGTTTTTTCCCTATCGGTTTCAGGATCCTGAAGACAATTTGATCATCGTTTGCGATGAGAAGCTGAAGACTATCTGTGGAGGACAAGACCGTGTTAATTTCCTGAGCATTGGTGGTATGGTCAGAAAGCACTTTACGTAACCCTATGGTTTTCTCCAATGTAGTTAATGGCGATTAATGTTTATCTGTTTTCAGTAGGAACCTTTAGCAATACCACCCCTGATTTTCTTCACAGGACGATCTACAAGCTTATTACTAAATGATGAATCTATCGTTCGATGTTCATGATGAGTGATTTTGTTTTCTTATGTTGATCTGAGTTTCAAGGCTTTCAATTCAATTCAATGCGCTTGTAACTGTAGTGTAGTTGACTTGTATGATATGCAATGGGTTATGCATTTGGATATATATGAAGGTTTAAGCTATCCTGTTGATCTGCATAATCTTCAAATGTTTTATTACCTGATTGGTAGAGGTGAAAATGAGTTAAACGTTCATGAAAAGGCTGAGGTACAAACAATTGGTACGTGCTGACCAAACCGAGAGATGGTCGCGACTCGCAAGCGTATTTCAGATGAAATCGATCACCATTCGAATGCAGACATTCATTCAATATATGGACATAGTAAGCCCCAATGATAAAAAGAGAATTCTAACCTTATTGGTGAAATGATTATGGATACAGATTAGAATACAATCTCGCGCTGAAACTTAAGTAACAGTACAGTTGGATCTAAACGTTTTTGCTGAAATCGTGTTAAACCCGAGGAACCCGTTCAAAAAACAGATCAACAGAATAGTTTCAATTGTTTTAATGCTAATTCTAGCGACATTTTAAATCTCCGAGTGGTTCATAGTAGTTTTCAAAATTTTAAATAGATTAAGAACACTATTAATACCAATAAAGTGAATCTTTTATTCGATGAATTACCTATAACATAGTGTTAAATGTATGTTTGCTATGTAGTAATCTTTATGATGATTAAATGATAAGTGTTTTATTACATTTACAATTGATGATAAGTGTGTGGAAAATAAATTGTTAGTATATCATAATTAATATATCGTATCAGCTTATAGTCAGCTATTGATCTAGTGATTGAATATTTTTATTTAATAAAGAAAACTGTTAAAAATAGCGAGTTAGGCTTTATTATTTTTAATTTAAAATTAATTCATTAATTTTTTAGTTCAATAAATGTGAGTTAAATATAACTGCAGGAGTAGTAGATTTTTATTTCATGTGGTTGAAAATAGAAAGATTTTTCATGTTTCCTCCATCACCAAAATCTCTCCACCTAAAACCCCTTTGGTTCAATTCAATCTCCTATAGCACTCTTCTACGTCTCTACCACCACCACCACCACCACCAATGGCAGCTGAAAAACTAGCTCTCCCTCTTATCCTCCCAAACCCACCACCCTCAAAGCCCTTCTTCCAAGACCCCCACCACTCCTCCACCACATTCCCACCCACGTCCCCGCCACCCCCCGCCGTAATCCAGCATTTCCTCCACCACCAAACTACCCCTATCCACCGTACACGTGTCCACATCGGCAAACACCGTGACCCCAACAAGGGCAAGCGTTGGTTCCACCACCGGTTATCTCCTCAAGGTGAGCTTACTCTCAAATCCTTAACTGACCCTCAGTTTGACATCAGGAACTTGGATAAAGAATTGTCTGCTTTGTTTAATTCGTTCAGTAGTGTTAATAAAGATGGCGAATTATGTGTTGAAATGGCATGTTATGATGTTTTGAGCATAGTTAAGGCACTGGGGCATTATAAAAAAGCAGTCTTGGCGCTTAGTGTGTTTGATTGGGTGAGGGAATGTGAAGGTGGGGAGAGGCTGATTGATGGGTCTGTCGTGGCTGTGGTTATTAAGATGTTGGGGAAGGAGGGGAAGGTTTCGAGTGCGGCGGGTTTGTTTCATGATTTGAGGAAGAGGGGGGTTGGTGTGGATGTGTGCTCGTATACGTCGTTGATTAGTGTGTTTTCGAGTAATGGGAGGTATAGGGAGGCGGTTATGGTTTTCAAGAAGATGGAGGAGGAGGGGTGTAAGCCTTCTTTGATTACTTACAATGTGATTTTGAAGGTTTATGGGAAGATGGGGATGCCTTGGCATGAGATATTAGAGGTTTTTGAGGGTATGAAGGAAGCGGGTGTTGCTCCGGATGAGTATACTTATAATACGATCATTAGTTGTTGTCGGAGGGGGTCGTTGTATGAGGAGGCTAAGCGGATTTTTGAGGAGATGAAGTTGGCGGGGTTTATGCCGGATAAGGTCACGTATAATACCTTGTTGGATGTTTATGGAAAGTCGAGGCGGAGTAAGGAGGCGATGGGTGTGTTAAGGGAGATGGAAGTTAAGGGGTTTTCGCCTAGTGTGTTGACTTACAATTCGCTCATATCGGCTTATGCAACGGATGGTTTGTTAGATGAAGCGATGGATTTGAAGTCGAAGATGGTTGAGAATGGGATTAAGCCGGATGTTTTCACTTACACGACTTTGTTGTCTGGTTTTGAGAAATCCGGGAAGGATGAGTCTGCGATGAGGGTGTACAAGGAAATGCTGACTGTGGGTTGTAAGCCCAATATATGCACTTTCAATGCTCTTATTAAGATGTATGGTAATCGAGGGAAATTTACGGAAATGATGAAGATTTTTGATGATATTAAGGCGTCTGGATGTACTGCAGATGTGGTTACTTGGAATACGCTTTTGGCTGTCTTTGGACAGAATGGTATGGACACTGAAGTGTCTGGAGTGTTCAAAGAAATGAAAAGGTCCGGATTTGTGGCTGAGAGGGACACTTTTAACACGTTAATCGGTGCTTATAGCAGATGTGGCTCTTTTGATCAGGCAATGGCTATTTATAAGCTCATGCTAGAAGCTGGGGTAACCCCCGACCTCTCCACTTATAACGCTGTCTTGGCAGCACTTGCTCGGGGAGGTCTTTGGGAGCAATCCGATAAAGTATTTATGGAAATGAAGAGCCAAAAGTGTAAACCGAATGAACTGACTTATAGTTCCTTGCTTCATGCATATGCTAACGGGAGACAAATTGAGAAGATAAATGACCTTGCTAGTGATATATACTCAGGTGTCATTGAATCGCATGCGGTGTTGCTGAAAACCCTTGTTCAAGTTTATAGCAAAAGAAATATGTTGAAAGAAACAGAGGAGGCTTTTCTTGAAATAAGAAGAAAAGGGTTATGTCCTGATATTACGACTCTAAACTCTATGGTTTCAATATACGGGAGAAGGCAGATGTTTGAGAAAGCAAATGAGATTATGAGCTTCATGAATGAAACAGGATTTACACCTAGTTTGGCGACATACAACAGCTTGATGTCGATGTACAGGCGGTCAGAGAATTTTGAGAGATCGGAAGAAATACTAAGGGATTTATTGTCAAAAGGGATTAGACCAGATGCCATTTCATACAATACTGTCATATCTGCATATTGCAGAAACGGTCGGATGAAAGATGCCTCAAGAGTTTTCCGTGAAATGATTGAATCAGGACTGGCTCCGGATATCATCACTTACAATACATTTGTTTCGAGTTACGCATCTTCTGCGATGTTTGTTGAGGCTATTGATGTGATTCGATATATGATCAAGAACGGACGTAAACCAAATGAGAGCACGCACAATTCTATCATTGACTCCTATTGTAGGCTTAATAGGAGAGATGAGGCGTCTATGTTTATTGGCAATCTTCGGGAAATCAATCCACATGTTTCCACAGAAGAAGTGAATAGATTGTCAGAGCGACTGATGACAAGATAATCGTAATTGCTTCTTCAGCACTATTACAGCAGATGATATCTTGATTTGGCTTTCCCTTCTAGGCACTCCCCTTCCCCGTTATGAATCAGTGTTTACATCTTTTACCAGTTTAACTTGCAAGGGTGAATGGAGGATGAATAATTCTTGAAAGTGCCATGAAATTCAACATCAAGATCTGTGACACGATCACACTGAGGTATGCGAAAGCGATCCCTCACGTAATAAGTAGCTTGCTTTGCTGTAGGAAGAGAAAGACGTTGATATAGATCCAGACATATGTTACAGTATAGTATAGAAAGTATCAAGAAATCATGTTTTTGTATTGCTAGATAATTATCAACAGGAACAGGACTCACTGTATATATTGTATGAATTGAGCTAGTTTGATAGACTATATGCCTCATGCTGTAAACTCCAGTTCATTGGTTCTTTCTTAAGATAATATATAATATTTGTTTCGTAAGGAAGAAGTATTTTTGTGGCTTTAATTTGATGCTGATAACCTTTTAACTTGTACTGGTATATAGTTGACTGTATATTATCTGCTGGTAAGAAGCATGTGGTTTTGTAGATTTCCTTGCCTTCTTAAGCCTCTGTATTTGAGGTGGCATCCTGGAGAAACTGTATCTAATCTTACTATACTACAAACTAAGTAATGGCGCAGGCAACTTATGCATTATTCATACTAAAAATTATTAATATTAAAGAGGGATTGATTGCATTGGGACTCTTTACTAAACTATTTGCTATAAAGCTCCTTTACGTAATTATTAAATACTTAAAACTAAATATTTCACAATATAAGTATATAGGTCTCTTGTAGAGCACAAATTCTTAAGAGAGACGTGTATTAATGAGAGATCGGAGAGACAGAGTGATGTTTTTCTACTATAAGTATAATATTTTAATAACACGAGTAATGTGTACACTTTTTATGTGTGTGTGTGTGTATGATCGGTGTTCTTTCTTAAACCTATAATGTTTTTTGTTATAATCGTAATGTATGTCCGTCTCTTTTTCGTTTTTCCGTAAGACCGTCTCTCCTAAGACTTTCTCGTAGTAGAGTGCTTGACAAGGAGTTTCACTACCTTAGTATTGTAATAGTTACGACCTAGGATTATAATAGTTACGATCGTTGTTCACCGGGCTTTGGTCGTCACCTCTCCTACCATGACCAACTTCCTTGACCTTCGACATTAGGTAGGCGTCAACCCAATACATAATCTTACGACTTCAGAGGTATGTGCTTTTGGTAAATAGTCAACGACCCCTTTCTAAGTAGGTACTACTCCTGAACTCATGGAGCTGACTCTCTCCATATCTCCGCCCCTTAAGATAAAACATGGTTGGTTTTGGAGCCAAGTTAATGCAGGGTATCAATGTTTAAAAATAAAATTGAGATTTTTGCAGCCACGTCTGGTACAGTCTCATTGTGTCAATCAAGATATTGTGGTCAACTTGCCAATACTTAATTAGCCAACTTATCCAGATTTTATAATATGTGACATGGTTTATCTATAATGAAATAATAAAAAAGAAAATAAATTCTATTTCAAACCGTCTGCAAGTGATTGTATTAGTATACATGTCACCGATACACATATACTTGGACCTCCTCCCCAGTGAAGAAGGAAGAAAAAGAAAAATGCAGAAATTACAAATAAGAAAAGAAATTGTACACGTAAGTGAAAAAAGCTACTTATCTCATAACAAATCAGTTTCTTTCTCCACCTGTCACCGTCAAAATCATACACAGACGAAAAACATGAGCTAAGCAGCTCTTGAGCTCAATTCAGATCTTTCTTCTCAATCCCTAATCTCAACGCCATTGTACTGCACCTATCCGAACACGACGTTTTTCGCGAAATCAGGTAGAGCATACAATCGATTTACAATCTGCAGCTGAAAGATGAGCTGGTGGTGGGCTGGAGCGATCGGCGCTGCAAAGGTTTGCGCTCTTTTCAATTTTCAATCGAAAAATCACTGTATTCATGGCTATCAGTTTGCATAAATGGTTTATTTGTGTAATCGGATTGGTAACTGGTTGAATTGGAAAAAATCGGATGCAGGCGAGTCACCGCTGATGCAATCATTGATAGCTTTTGTGCATATCTGTGTGATCTGATTGGTAACTGGTTGAAATAGACGAAAGAGACGGATATAGATAATCGCCGGAAATCATTTTTGTTATCGCAAAATCACTGTATTGATGGCCATGAGTTCATGATTAGTAATTATCTACAGAATTTGTATAACCTGGTTGGATTGAAAAAATCACCTGTATTGATGGAATGATGGCTGTAAGTTTGTGCTAGATCATACTATGTGCATTTAGGTATTCTGGTTGGTATTTTGTTGAAACTGAGGCATTGCCAAAGCATTTTGTCGATGACAAATAACTGTAACAATTACTACGAGATTCAAAAATGTCTGCAGAGCTCCTTTGTTTGTGTAATGCCATTTAAAAATGTCAAAATAGTATATATATAGATCACGGCTGTAGCAATTTGTCATCGTGAAATCGGTCTACTATGGCTATGACTTATAAATGCCTGCATAATTTGTTTGTATCTGTGTGTAATCTGAATGTTTGATTGGTTGAAACAGAAAAGGATGGATGAAGATGAGGCACCACCGAAGCATTCGAGTGTTGCATTGATAGTTGGTGTGACGGGGATTGTTGGCAACAGCTTGGCGGAGATCCTGCCTCTTGCAGATACCCCAGGTGGCCCATGGAAGGTCTACGGTATTGCACGTCGCCCCAGACCCGCATGGAATGAGGATAACCCGATCAATTACATCCGCTGTGACATATCTGACCCAAAGGATACCCAGGAAAAGCTTTCTCCTCTCACTGATATCACTCATGTGTTTTATGTCACATGGGCAAATCGGTCTACCGAGGCGGAGAGATGCGAAGCGAATGGCAAAATGCTCAAGAACGTCTTAGATGTGGTTATTCCAAATTGTCCTGATCTGAAGCACATCTCACTGCAGACTGGGAGGAAGCATTACACTGGACCGTTTGAGTTGTGGAAGACTGAAATGCATGATCCTCCGTTTACTGAGGATTTGCCACGGTTGAAGTGTGATAACTTTTACTACACTCAGGAGGATTTATTGTTTGATGTGGTGGAGAAGAAAGAAGATTTGACCTGGTCTGTTCATCGCCCTGGGGACATATTTGGATTCTCGCCATATAGTATGATGAATATGGTAGGTACGCTGTGTGTTTATGCGGCTATTTGTAAGCATGAGGGAAAGGTATTGAGGTTTCCTGGATGTAAGGCTGCATGGAATGGCTACTCAGACTGCTCTGATGCGGATTTGATTGCTGAACATCATATTTGGGCGGCAGTGGATCCTTATGCAAAAAATGAGGCCTTCAACGTCAGCAATGGAGATGTGTTCAAGTGGAAGCATTTCTGGAAGGTGTTGGCAGAGCAGTTTGGAGTGGAGTGTGGGGAGTATGAAGAGGGGGAAAACTTGAAACTGCAGGACTTGATGAAGGGTAAAGAGCCGGTGTGGGAGGAAATTGTGAGAGAGAACGGACTGGCTCCTACAAACTTAGAGGATGTTGCGGTTTGGTGGTTTATTGATACCATCTTTGATATTCCATGTCCCTTGGATAGCATGAATAAGAGCAAAGAACATGGGTTTCTAGGATTCAGAAACTCAAAGAATTCCTTCATATCTTGGATTGATAAAGCAAAGGCTTACAAGATTGTTCCTTCATATGATTCCCCTCCGGTTTAATCTTGGCAATGTTTGTGCTTCTACTTACGTTTTCTTTTCATCTTGCATCTGGTTTCTATGGTTTCAGTCATCGTTTGTTGTTCATAATTTATGTTTGTCACTGTATGTTCATGCAAATAAACTTTAATGATTCTGGAATGGAGAATCTTTTCATTTCTGTATGGATTTGTAAAGTGGCTTCTAATGGATTGAGATGATTTGATTCTTCTGGAGTTTGTATTGCCTATTTAAATATTATGTTCGCTGTTTCTATCTACTCATGCGTGCAGATTACAAAATGGCAGATGTTAACCAGCTGCATCACTGCAGAATGTTATCAGTTTGCATAGCTGTTAAAATGCTTAAACATGTCAAATGGGTTCAATTACTTTTCCACAAAGACTACAATCAGGTTTCTCTAGCACCGTAGCAGTTTTACAAGAGATTTTGGCTTCAGAAATGCCGATTTGCTGCCTACATCAGAAGCATAACAAGAAGATAACAAGACAGGACTGTAAATGCAACTATGCAACTGTGATCCCTCTTGAAAGCCTCAGAGGTTGGATAGCAGCAAAGCTAATTCCTCATCGGAGACCTTAACTTCGATGCAAGCTCCAACTGAAGCCGCGAGTCTTGCTGCTAACTGATGCTTACACTGATATGCAAGGACCAGAAAGAACATGAGAATCACAAAGACAAGTATATGAGTATATATATAAACAAAATCTTACACAAAGCTGTTCTCCTCTGTTGACAATGTCATAGAAGAACGAATAACAACCACAATAGTGTTCTGCAAAACACAAGTACTCCTCTTTTCGCCTTGATTCTCCAACAACCTGAACGAAACACAGAATGCTTCAAATCATGAAAGTTGCTAGCTACTGATCATGAAACTGAGGCAGTGAAACAAGCGAAGCACCTGAAAAATCGAACGACCACTGAGCTCACCGGAGATCCTCTTAACACCTCTTTGATCAACTATCCTCGTTGCTCGTTCGAAATTCTTCCCAAATAGAAAATGCAATCTACAATACCATTCTTAAACAAAGTTAACATCTACAGTTGCATAAATTAACATATTCTGTAATGGAGATGAATCGGTGATACTGACATGGATAGCTGGTCATCGTTTACTGAACATGTATCCGAATTGATGATTTTCCATGGAAATTGTGATTGAGAAAATAAAAAATTGAAAGTTCAGTAACTAAACGGGAAGAAGAATATGATGAATTCACGAAATCAAATCAGGTTATGGAGAAGAATGGACCAGAATGAGTGGACTCGATGTCCTGCCATGTTGATTCAGCTGCCAAACTTGAAGCGCTCATTATCAGACCTTGCTTGTTTGATTCCAGCTGCCATTTTTCGACTAGATAGGTTGCTCTTCTATTTTTCTTGATTTCCCCTTTTCATTTTTCTTAATAAAATATTTACGAGAGTGGGATTGAATATCAATATTTTGTGTTTGAATTTATACTTTCCAATTCCGAACCTATCTAGGTGTATGACATTCAATTAAGAATTCAATTTTAACTAAAACTTGCAGTTGATGAATAGTATCAATTGTAGTTAAATTTTTATTGTATTTGGATTGTATGTTGAATTTGATACTAGAATATAATTTTTAGTAATATATTTGATTTAGTAAGTTTTAAGTTGATAGATTGTAAGTCATCTCGAATAATATAGTGAGTAACTAAATATGAAAAATCACTAAAACTCAATTTGAGTTATACTCAAATGCGCAGGGCTAAACACTAGACAAAACTATATTCGTATGCTTGTTTTACTTGGACCTAATTAGCATACAAACACAATTGAATAGCTCTATACACTCATTGTCCACCTAAATAACATCAAACCAGTATTAAAATAGATTTATAAACATATGAATACAAATTATATTGAAGAAAATAAAATTCTCGCGGGTGTTAAATTTTCATTCATAATCTCGTTTCGAAACTATCGTAAACATATGAGGGAGTTTATATTGCACTTGTCCAATTTATGAATACTCAATCTAGTCATAATTTATTTATATAAGATTGGATATATATGGATCGAGATTAGAGAACCTTCTCCCAATTCTACTTGTAATAAAACTTTGTGCACGATCCTAATAAATGAACTATTTGGCACTATGCATTCCAAAAACATTGCAATTGTTAAAAATCCAAATGATACATTTAATGATAACATGATGTAACGATAATTACCTCCATATTTTTTAATTTACCAAACGATATAATTATAAAATTCAAAACCGTTTTATTTTATAAAAATGTTTTATTCACATTGTCGTTCAAATTTGTTTTTGAAGTATTACAAATTGTATAAACGACTTTAATAAAAAATGAATCTCTTTTTTATTTAATCGGAAATATATTTCGAAATCGAGATGGTAGTGTGTTTCCCTTCCGTTCATGTTTCTTAAAACCTATGAGCCCTAAAATATTTCCAGCTGCTAATTAACTGTAATTTCTCACTGTCACAAGCCAAAACCCCTACTCTGCAACAACTTCTCCCTTCTGAAGAGGCATTGAATTGCAGGTCACTCTGCAATTCAATCACATACACATTCTTCTCCTTCTTCGTCTCAACAATTCACAACTAATTCGTCACAGTTTCTCCTGTTCAGCTACTTCGTTTGAATTCGATCCATTACTCGTCGGAATATGGGTCGACCTGAGCCCTGTGTGCTCTATGCCCATACGTTTGTCCACCCGCAACTCGACGAATATGTCGACGAGGTATGCTTGCTGTTTCTCTAACGACATGGTTTTGTTGTCGATTTTAGGTGTTTTTGCCCTGCACTGCATTTGCTTACTGTTGTATTAAATTTTAAATATTAATTTGTGCACTTGTTGTATAATGTTCGCTTCGAAGCTGTAATGGGGATTATTATAAAGTGAATTTGTTATACCGTTCTCGAGATATTCGAGTTTTGGTGAAGCAGCTAAGCTGATGGAAGAAGATGCATAAGTGAATTTAGGTGTTTTGCATACACTTTAGCTAGGCTTGCAAGGTATAATTGAAATATGATAATGAATGGAAGTGTTCGTACTGCAGTATCGAAACATAAAAAGAAGCTGATGGAAGAATAGGCATTTGGTTAATTTTACAAAATAAAAAAAGAAAGAGAACTTTTACCAAAGGTCGTTTGACTTGTTTCTAACACTGGGTTTCTCAGAGCGCTTCCTACTGTATTTACCTGAATAAAAATCTGCACAGTAGAGTGCTAGCCTTTTATACTGTGTTTGTTAACTGTTGAGTTGTAAAAGTTGCTGGGAGATTTAGTTAAGCAAAGGTCATGTTCGACATGCTATCACACTATCATCCATTGAAGTACCAAGCGTTCTTTCATGATTTATAATCCTTACAATTTATGATTACATGCTATCCAAGAAATAGGCTTATGAAATTGGGTATTTCTGTACCACGTGAAAAACTAAAACTAGGATGGTGTAGTTCATTCTTTTTAGAAAAAGACACTGTAT
Source organism: Plantago elongata (assembly GCA_036897095.1). Lineage (NCBI taxonomy): Eukaryota > Viridiplantae > Streptophyta > Magnoliopsida > Lamiales > Plantaginaceae > Plantago > Plantago elongata. The sequence continues at coordinate 29,610 of JAYMSP010000564.1, forward strand.
AGTCTGGTTGAACTTTTATTCACTGTACCGGGTGAAGGAAATGTAACTGAGGAATGATTGAAAATCAGGTTAAATTCTCACATGAACATTTGATAATGATCCAGTTGAAGGGTTGACAGTATTCACAAGCCTTATCATGTTAAGCCACCCCATAGTTCCTTACTGCCTAGACAATACAGCCTTGTGTCAAACCAACCCATGACCTTTAACTGATTCCATGGCTATAGGCTAGTAGAAATAATGGCCTTGGATTAGTCCTATCAGAAAAATAATTTCATTTCACCAGTGATATTAGAGACGATCTCTGTTATCATTGGTTTAAAAGGTCTTTCTCCCATTTCTCCCTTTTCATCCTTGCATGGCCTTTGACATACCTATGTGTCAGTTTTGCCCATATGTCAAAGACCCCTCATCATGTCACTGAACATGGCATACCGAGCCTCCAACTAGCTGTACGAGGTTGCTTGACTTGCTTCACTAATGTTGCTGCTCAATAGCTGTTTACCATGCTCTGATTTGTTGATATGCTATGTTCTTGTGTTATTTTTCTTTAGTACCTAACACAATTGAGACTCGTGTTGTCTTTGAGTCCTTTCACCGTTTGTTTCATGATATCTTCATTTAGAAGATTAACAAAATAAATCCACCAGAGATTATTTGACACCTTTATTCCTATATCTCTTCACATTCTGAGTTCTGACACTCCCTGCCACATCAGAGACATGAGTGTAATGAAACTCATTGGACATCCAGAGATTCTCAATTTAAAGGCACTCTAAATCATAACTCAGTTTATTCACAAAAATCAATCACTTCACAATTTTCAGTAAATCAATTTGGCATGAATATGACCGGACCTACCCCTTGCAATAGAGCATACTAGCGTATAGATGCTTTATTGTTTCCCTGCTACAAAATATTCATATTTGATGTATGCCCTTGAATCCTTGATATAGGAAAACATTACCACGTAGTTGCAGATTTAAGCGTAGTTAGTTACTTTCTGCCGTTTTTGGATCTCTACTTTTCATCAGGAATAAAGACAGGATGGGTGGATTACTAGAACTAAGCTACAACGACTATGGTTTGAATTTATCCGCTGCAGTTTAAGAAAGCTCCGTTGTAAAGAACATGGAAAATTGTAGTTAAAGTCTGGAACTGCCCCTTTATCTTCTCGTGGAAGGACCCGCAGAGCCTAAGCTAAGGGCACTACACTATGGATGTGAGCTCCATGTGATGTGATATACTCCCTCAGTCCCGGATTCAATTGCTCGCGGCCCGGGCACAAGTCTTAAGAGAAAAGTGAATAAAGTAGGAGAGATGGTAATAAAGTAGTAAAGAGATTGAATAAAGTAAGAGAAATAGTGAATACAGTATGAGAGAGATTTTCCACTAAAGGATTGGAAAGTTGAATTTGGGACGGAGGGAGTAAAACTGTTTTGTCAGCATTTTATTTAATTATTTATTGTTTTTGTTACTATAGTTTCGGAAATCTCAAGTTTAATCCATCGTCTTGAGCTTCTGTGTACAAAACTTCCCTTCCTTCCTGCATTACTGATACAAAACCTGCTACTTGATAAACAAACTTGAGTCCAATTAAAAAACTTGCTGACATTTCTGAAGATATGATTCCGTAGCATCCATTTTTTTTTGAAATGGCAAAGGTGACTCGAACCCCCGACCTATTGGTTGGAGGGGAATCGACTTGCCAACTAAGCTGCACTTCATTGTCGATTCCGTAGCATCCATGTACATGCACATGCTTGGTGAACATCTGATGATTAGTATATCTATCGCAGAATATTAAACTTAATAGTAATTTTTTATTGTTTTCTCATGTACTCTATATTCGCTCATATATATTTTAGATTGTTGAAATGTTGCTGAATTATGTTTTTCATTTAACTCCCAGGTGTTGTTTTCAGAGCCTGTATTCATCACTGCCTGTGAGTTCATTGAGCAAAATGCTCCATCACTTTGTCCTGCAGTGAAAATGATAGGGTATGGTAGATTTAAATTTTGCCATTGTCTTTTCCAAAATGTGACACATAACTACCATGTTGTATTTTGGATTGGTTATTTCTATCTGTTACCTCAGAGATAGTGAGTTATTTTGGTATATATTAAGATTAGTATTATGCTTTCCAGCCAGCCTGTTCAATTGTTCTGTAACTGTTGTATATATGTGCAAGTATAATGCCGCTTGTCATACTTTATTGCGCACAGGGCCACTTCACCTCCATCATTTGCTCTGGAGGTTTTTATACAGTCAGAAGGGGAGGCAAGATTCAGGCGGCTATGCCTGCCTTGCTTGTATTCTCATTCATCATCAAATGTCCTTGAAGTTGAGGTATATTCATCATCAAATGTCCTTTTTTGTATACATATTTTGATTGATTCAGTGAACATGTTTGAGTAAAGTTAGAACACTTTCAGTAACTTTGGTCCCTCATCCATTCGTTGAGGTTATCATGTGTGCTTTGATTAGTTTGAACGACCTTTTGCATTTACTTTTGGTTGCAAACAGATGACAATGCCCTCATATGAGATCAATTCCATTGGGGTCTTGTTTTACAATCAAGTTCTTTTTGGGTCTTGTTTTACCTTCAAATAGGATTAAACATTTTCTGTTTACTTTTGATTTTGTATTGCTGTCTCCTTTGCGGAATTACCTGCCCATAAATTTTGAGTATGAAGGAGAGTGAATAAAGAAAGAAAATAATGATAGAAGCTGTAAGTGGGTGTTTTGGTATGGGAAGTATGGATAATTAATTAATTTATGAAGGTAATATATGTAGAAGTAAAAAGTTGCCAAACTGGAATGAGAAGTTTATATGGGCAATTTAAACTCGGAAATGGGAAATATATTACTGAGTATAATATTGGTCATTATTATCAAGCCTGTTTTATGCGCCTTTCGTGTTTTCAGTGTAATCCAAATATGAAAAATTATATTGTTCGATGTACACCATTTTGCAGTAGTTTAAGATGATTTAAAAATGACTCTACCTAACAATATAAAATCATCATGGCACCAGGTACCACTTGTCCATCATAAATGCACCAACAGTTGGTACTTGTGGGTTATTCATCTTCAGTCTCTGGGAAATCTATTCCAAAAATAGGCTGCGGAATTTGTTGGTTTATTCTTTAATTTAATTCTAAATAATTAAATTGAAGAAGGGTAGGAATGTCTAAAGTTGGTTCTGTGAGCAATACTGGTGGCGTGTTTTTTATGACTCGATAATTTGCTTGTATTCTTTCTGTATAAATGTTTTTCTTTCTCCATCTCCTCTAAAACAAACATCTACTAATGCAACTTCTTGTTCTAGGCTGTGGTAACCAGTCATTTAGTTGTGAGAGGCAGCTATCGCAGCCTAAGCATGGTAGTTTATGGAAACACAGCAGAAGATTTAGGCCAATTGAACATAGAGGTTGATCTGGATGGCTCACTGACAGAAACTGTCACTACTGTTGAAGGGAACCCAGAAGACCTACCTCCTGCTTTTCGGCCCATTAAGCTGAGAATTGAGGAACTTATGCCCTCCTTCCAAATATTGTCTCAAGCAGTCGTTGCATTTAATATTTCTTCTGAACTGAGGCAAATCTTGCAACTAGTTTTTACAACTCTAGACTATCCGGACCTTGGAGCAGCAGCATCTGATGATGTATTATGTGTATTATTGTCTGTGACCTCAACTTATGCAAATCCTTGCATGGCTTACGAAAATACCAACTCGCAACATGGATTTGTTACATTGAGAAGCGGTGCAGATATTAATGTGAGTCTTACTGAAGCTGCGAATAAAATTTTACAAATTGGTAGGGCACCACAAAATCAGAATGCGAATCCATCTGAAACTTCTACAGAGAGGTTGTTTATGGGTGATGCAGGTGCCCCCTCTTCGGGAGAATTAGTGGAAATATTACATAAGCACTATGATTTTTCAGGCATCGAAAATGCAGGATATCCGAGTCTTTCTCAGGTAGGTTCATTGCTCTTTAATTTTTAGCATCTCATCTTCTTTTTCCATTATTTTTTGGGATGATCTTGTTGTGATACTTGTTATCTTGTTCGTTTATGCGTCAAATCAAATAATGTAAGTTGAAATCTGATTTGCCATTGTTTACATTTCAGCATAGCAATACAATCCTATGGTTGACCGTTGTTCGATTGTTGTGCTCTGCAAGAGAGAGTTGTTTTCACTTTGTTAGTTGTGGTGGCATGAAGGATCTGGGATATGTATTTACTCACAGATTGCAGGATTCCCCTACCCTCACATTGTTGTTGCTTGGAGTGATTGAGCAGGCTACTAGACTTTCTATAGGCTGTGAAGGTTTTTTGGGATGGTGGCCTCGAGAAGATGACAACATACCGTCTGGCCTTAGTGATGGATATAATCAATTGTTGAAGTTGTTACTAGAGAATCAGAGACATGACGTCGCCTCCCTTGCAACTTATGTGCTTCATCGTATACGTGCTTATGAAGTTGCTTGTAGATATGAGGTACATGCTGTCAGTTGTTACTTGCCCATGTTCACTGTAATACTGTACTTTTTACTTTTTAGATTGCATATTCGTTCATCCAGGATTATCAATGAATGTACCTGAGTTGTGTACATTTTGGCCATCTATGGGAACAAATTTCAAGCTCGTGACTTGGGACTGTGATGCTTCATCTCTTGTACTCCCCTCCCCCCCCACCCCGCAAAACTTCATACATTTCCATTTTTACTCATAGAACTTCATACATTACCAAAAGTGAAAACTACCACACTCATAACAAATAATCAAAAATGTTACTTTTAGACTAAATTTACAAAATTTGCCACATTTTCATGTTTTATCAATTGTTTTAATTTTTCACCTAATACTACGCGCCGAGTCTAATGTATTAAGTTGTCCGGGACGGAGGGAGTACATTTTTGTGGATGAGAAAAGATGGTGATTATTTGTCTACACGAAAGAGTTTGTATAAATGCATCTTTCTTTATGTCATCTAGGAGAATAAGTTCCTATATAAAACTATACTTGTATTGGAAGGTCCATTCTGTGACTTTTGAGTAGAGAAATAGTGGGTTTACTGGATACCTGGCGTAAAGACGTATATTGAGCTTCCTGAATATTTTCAACGACCTCATCTAATTTTGTATAATCTTTCATCTTGTAGTATGCTGTATTATCTGTACTTGGGGGTTTATCAGAGACTGGTCAGGTTGCGAGTTTAAATCTGGACATGCTTGCAAGTGCTAAGCTGCAACTAAAGAAACTCTTGGTTAGTCCTACCTTTCATTTTAGTAAAAGCCTGCAGTTAGCAGCACACTTATTGTATGATTTATGAAATGTTATTTTTATCTTTCACTTGTTCTACTTCTCTGAGTGCAATTTGGCAATGTATATATGGTGCAGAAGTTGTTAAAGTTGTCCGGCCCAATTGATGATCCGTCTCCACTGGGCGCTGCAAGCAAAATTCAGATAGCTGGAGATGCTGATTTATCTGCATATAAGGCTACAAGTAACTTGATTAAACTGTCAAATTGTTGCTTTCTGAATTGGGACATTGATTCACATGTGCTCTCACTCCTGAAGGTATGCAGTTACACTAACTTTTCTATTGTCAACGAAACTTGTGCAGAGGGGATGTGTTTAGTTTAATATGAACTTCATCTCCTCCTCAATCTCCATTCTTATTCTTATGTTAGAAAGAAAGAATCCATATACTTTCAGTTTGTCCTTTGTAAGCTGTTGTGAGTCCAGTCATTTAGTTCTGTAAATTTAAATATAGTCTGCAATTGTTTTCTTTCATATAAAGGTAGGTATATCCATCAATGACATAATCACTGCTATTGATGGTTCTTGGTTAATTGCAGAAAATTTGATGTGCTTATCCCTGATATCATCTCACTAGTGGTTTTCTTGCCAACCAACAACAAACAGAGATCATGTAGCCTCATTTTCTTTTTGTCCGTCTCGCAAAACCACTCTTTTAGAAAGTAGAAACCCCAGTATATCATCACCTCAGCCATGCTAATGTTACTACATTCTCATCTCTGCACACTTTGTATTGTCACTATCTTTGTACCCTATGGGACTTTCTTTCTATATTTGTATGGATATATATAATCTTTATTTGCAGCCTGATAATTCTGCTTGTTTCAATCAGGAGAGGGGTTTCCTTCCTTTGTCAGCTGCTTTCCTATCATCCTCTGTTTTACGATCTGGAAGAGGGTATGAGCTGGAGTTGTTTGCTGATGTTGTATCAAGCATCGAATCCATAGTTCTTTTGCTTCTCTTTTGCCGAACAGGTAGTAGACGTGTCAAGTTAAGTGTTCTTGCATCCAGCCAGCAAATCTTTTATTTATATTATTGCTTCTGTTTTCAGGGTTGGATTTCCTTTTACATGATCCTGAAGTTTCTTTAACAATTATACGTGCCTTGCGTGGTAAAGAGGAAGTTCAGAATGCAGACTCTATTTCTCTCCGTTACGCATCTGTATTGATATCTAAAGGTTTTTTCTGTCAACCGAAGGAAGTTGGCATGATTATTGAGATGCATGCAAGAGCTGTACGTTCTAAATTTTTATGAATCTTTGCTTTACAAAAATTGTCATTTATCTCCAAGTTAGGCTCTGTTCTCTTCAACGAAAACTCCTCCAGTTAAACTCTGCTTAGTTATATTTTATACTATAATTCAGTTCAGTTCAGTAAATTTCAGTTGAAGAGAACATAGCCTTAATATGTATTGGTTTTTGTCCTACATAATTATATAAGTTGATCATGATTTATTTTCTTGTCCTCCCCCTGTACAGTTATCCGCAATAGATAGTTTATGTAAATTGACGCCAGACAACGAAGAATTTCTATGGGTGCTCTGGGATCTATGTCGCATGTCTAGGTATGCCTACGATTTACTTTTGTTGCTTAATGCCTGATAGTTTTTTCCTGGGGCTAAGACATTTCTGGTTTCTCTAGGTCTGAATGTGGACGCCAAGCTCTGTTGGTTTTGGTGAACTTTCCAGAGGTATGCTATATGTTTCTAGCCTTTTAGGCAAAATGTATAAGCTCAAATGATAACATACTTAGTTATTTACTATCTCCAGCAAAAGTTTTTGTAGAAAATATAGATAATTCCATCTACTCTGTGAATTGTTCTGTCTATTGGTTATTCTATGGGCCATTGTCATCATTTTGGTTTAGCTGGTCATGAGCTATCTGATAATTGCAATTATCTTCTCTTTCTATTGTAACAATTACACTATATGCTTCAATTAGAGTTATTTGTTCCATATGTGCTGCAGGCTCTTGCGATTTTGATGACTGCTTTACATTCTGGAAGGGAACTTGATCCAGCATCTTCAAATACCGGTATATTAGTGTTGGAGTGTCATTCTTCATTTTGTTTCTTATTTTATGTTTAGCATCGGATTCTAAAGTAGACAATTCATAATTGCAGGAGTATCACCATTAAATCTTGCAATCTTTCACTCAGCTGCGGAGATTTTTGAAGTTATCGTTACAGATTCTACCGCAACTTCTCTGGCATCTTGGATAGACCATGCCAAGGAACTTCATCTGGCTTTACATTCCTCGTCCCCAGGTTCCACCAAGAAAGATGCTCCTGCACGGCTTTTACAATGGGTAGATGCTAGTGTTGTTTACCATCGAAATGGTGCTACCGGGTTATTACGATATGCTGCTGTCTTGGCATCTGGAGGAGATGCCCACATGGCTTCAAACAGTGTGATATCGTCTGACATGATGGATGTTGACAATGTAGTCGGAGATTCTTCCAGTGGTCCTGATGGTAACGTTATTGATAACTTAATTGGAAAGCGTATTACTGAAAAGGATTTTCCTGGAGTTATCCTGCGTGATTCCTCTGTTGCACAACTCACTACAGCTTTTCGAATTTTGGCATCTATTTCTGATAATTCGGTATGAATTCATTCTTGGTTCCATGTCTGCATCTATGAAGTGAAAGATGATGTTATCTAATTCTTATCTGTTTCGTAAAAGGTTGTTGCTGCTGCTTTATATGATGATGGTGCTGTAATGGTTATCCATGCTCTTGTGATAAATTGTAAACTGATGCTCGAAAGGTCTTCCAATATATATGGTTAGTTTTCTTTTTACGTATTCCAACTTATGCCAGAAACCAGTAAAAATCTTGGGGGACACTAACAGGTCTACTTCTGTATTTTTGCTGTATATACTTGCCGACATATATATAGTCCCTTCATTTTTCTTGACATGTCTATCACTTATGAGCGTGTAGGGATGAAATGATTCGTTAATATTCAAGCCTAGTAAATTACTCCAAATTAATCTATGTACTTAAACAGACAATTTCATAACCTGATTTGCTTCCCTAGTTGTAAGTCTCAATTCTACATCTTACTCTGTCATCATATAAGTATTTTGTGTCTGAATTTCATCATATTATCCACTTGTGAAGCTGAAAAGTTCCTTATCTTAAGCAGATTATCTTATTGATGAGGGTGCTGAAGGCAATTCAACTTCCGATATGCTCCTGGAACGTAATCGCGAGAAGAACCTCATTGATTTGCTGATTCCCGCATTGGTCCTCCTTGTCAATCTGCTGCAGAAACTACAGGTTTGGTTCTACATTTCCTTAATACATCTTTGCCCTGGTGAGGGCAGTCGCCGTTCAGTTTTGTGCCAATGAAGATTTTGTTTGTCAAGTTACAACGCATATAAAGTCAATTATATGATGGAACCCTGCTGCCACTTGGCCTCCTTATAACTCCCTATTATTTCACGGGTTTTGAAAACTGGCTATATTCAAGTTAAGATGTCCTTTAATGCTCTGAAATTCTGGAAAAAGGAAGGTTTCGAAATTACATGGTATCTCCATCACGCCATCCATAACATCCACAAAAACTATTTGTAAACAGGTCTACTCGTCAAGTTAATGGAAATATCTCTTCATCCTTAACATGATTGATAGTGGTAATCATGGGAACATGGAGACCCTAGAAAAAAGATTTATACTTTCCAAACTTTTGGCACTTCAGCAAGAGGTCTGTGACATGTAACTCTCATATAGAGCAACATACACAGTTAGTTAGTTAGGTAGTTTGATTTTTGTTGAGCAAACCAACATTAATACATGGCTTTGGAATTGACATTTATGTTGGTTTGCTGTTTTATTTTTTCAGGATGCCAAGGAGCAACACAGGAACACAAAGCTCATGAATGCACTTTTACAGTTGCACCGTGAAGTGAGGTAGTATAGATAGTTTATTCCGTATGAATGAACAATAAACATTCAGCCGAAGTTGATTTCTATATTCCCTTTGCAGTCCCAAGTTAGCAGCCTGTGGAGCTGACCTGTTGCTTGCTTGCCCTGAGTATGAACTCGGTTATGGAGCCGTGTGCCATCTTCTTGCATCTGCACTAGCCTGTTGGCCAATATATAGTTGGACTCCTGGCCTTTTCCATTTCCTCCTCGACAGTCTTCATACAACTTCACTGTTGGCATTAGGCCCCAAGGAAACTTGCAGTTTGTTTTGTCTACTGGTATGTAAACTAGATATCTTTTCTTCTTTAGTAACTTCTGGGAAAAAATTTAGTGTACTTAACAATAATGGATTTGATGGTGTAAAAGTGACATTATGCTTTGTGTTGTGCTTTGCAAGAATGATTTACTTCCAGATGGAAGCATTTGGCTTTGGAAGAACGGAATACCAATTCTTAGTGCACTGAGATCCTTGGCCGTGTCAACATTACTAGGTTCACAAAAAGAGAAGCAGATCAATTGGTATCTTAGGGCTGGGCAGCCAGAGAAGCTGCTAGTTCAATTGGCTCCACAACTTGCTAAGCTTGGAGAGATTATATTTCATTGTGCCATCAGTGTATGTTTTAAATGTCCTTTTACTGTTATTTCGAAATTGGCAGAGGATGGTTCTGGTAAAAATATGTAGCCAGTTTTATTTACAGGGTTTTTATTGTGTGCATTTGGTCTGATATTCACCTCATATACAGATGTCAGCCGTCATACAAGACATGCTACGTGTCTTCATAATACGTGTTGCGTGCTTAAGTACTGATAGTGCTTCACTATTGCTGAGGCCTATCGTAACATGGATCTCTCAACGTCTCTTAGAGGCATCAACATTATCTGAAGCTGATGCATTCAAGGTTTCAAATAAATTCTCGTGATTTTTTTTTTTTGCATTTACCAATGTACTTTGTTGTTGGGTTATTTAATCTACATATATTTCCTTTGGAACTTTTAATGGTTTCACCAGGTTCACCAGTTACTCAATTTTCTTAGCTTGATTCTGGAGCATCCGTTGGCCAAGGTATGTTTATACAGTGCAACTTGCTCGGCTATCCTTTTGTTGGTCTTCAACTCGTTCCCCAGATGAATTAAACATGTAAATACTTTTATCTCATTTTTTGGATTCTACTCGCAGCCACTGTTCTTGAAAGAGGGGGGCTATCAGATGGTAAAAAATATGCTTGAGCTGTGCCTCGGAGCTGTCAACTCTGATGTGAAGCCGTTCTCAGAAAACATAGATTCGCTGAAAGATGAATTTTCACCACTTAATTGGTGCTTACCTCTATTCAAGTCTATCTCATTAACTGTTGATGCTCGGACATCTGTTCAATACTCAAGAGCACATGGAAGGTCAGAAGTTTTCTGAGTAGATACGGTGCCCCACTTCTCAACTGCTACTTGGATAAATCTGTTTATCTAACAAGATTTAATGGTTCCAGGAACATTCCTGAAACATTTGCAGCTGAAGAATATTCCATTCTCTGGTCATATCTCCTTCAATTTTGCATGGTATGTTTCTTTGACTCCTCTTTTAGTAATTAAATTCCGCCGTATCATGGTATGACGCACTATAATTTGTGAAATTTATTGATAGCTGTATGTTACTGCCCTGCGGCTGTTATATGATTTACCTTCTCTTCTACATGAAAATATGCTCAATGCTTTTTTGTATTTGGTCTTGCTTTCTGTATTACATATAATGATTGAAATTATTTTATCCACATTCTGTATCTTTAATTCGTTCAAATTATAGGTTTTGCCAGTTGGGAGAGAATTGCTTGCCTGCCTCTCAGCAGTAAAGGAGATGGGGTCCTCCACTGAAGGTCGAAGTGCTTTACTATCCATTTTTGCGCACTTAAAATCCTTGGTTACTGAGGATTCTGGAGCTCAAAACCAACATGAATGTGATACAAGTTGCAGCCTTGTTGATGCATCTGAATGGAGGAAACAGTCTCCACTATTATGCTGCTGGTCCAATTTGATAAGGTCTATTAACTCTAAAGACGTTCCGGAGGTAATTGTTGCTGATGCGATCAGCATGCTATCCTCGGGGTCTCTAGGATTTTGCATCACTGAAGACAGGTATATGTTCATGACAGTTTGCTCGTCGGTAGTTATTTCCTCCACCCATTTAGTTTGGTCATTGCTTTCCTTTGCTTGAGGTCCCCCCATACATAGTGTCATTTCAATTCGACTACAACCAACCGGAGAAGTTCGGTCTGTCATTTTCCTTCGTGATAGCATTATCTTTTACCAGATTGCAAAAAATACATGACTAAGAAAGCAGTAAGTACAACATTAAAATTCCTTTGTAGGCCGTATGGAAAATCTAGATTAGTTAGGTTTGGGAAGTATTTCATGTATACTTGAATAGTTACAAGATTACGTAAAATACAAATACTACTCCTGGAAATGCTTATAAATGCAATATGAAAAGTCGAAAACAGCCATGGGAGACTGTTGCGTAAACTTATTAACATGCAAGAGCTAAATATCCATCAATTCTAAATGGTTTTATAATGGAGGCTATCTTATGCGGTAGACCTCTCTATTCTTGTTGGTAGCATTCTCTGTTGCTTATCTGTTGTTTTGTAAAAATTGTTGTTCAATAACTAGGGGATCCTGTATAAATTTTGAACATCTAAACTGTGAGTTGGTCAAACTATCTTAGTTAGACCTTTGTATTTGATCGTTGTTTTGTAGAAAGTGTCCCCTCAATGTCATCGTATAAGAAATTAAATTTCTTTATCCTTCTCGTATAAACTTGGAACAAGACAGAGCTGATAATAGAGTTACAAAACTGTGTATAAGATGTTTTAGATTTGCATTGCCATCAGAAAGTTGGTTAACTTTTATCACTCGACATGTTTGTCTTATTGTTATGTTGTCTCAGTATCAATGCAGATGGTGTTGCTTTGATCAAATTCCTTTTTGGAGTTAAGAATGATAGTTCTGCTGAAGTGGTTTCTGAAAAAGACCTGAAAGACATTGAGGAGCTCACTAGCCTGTTAGGCTCAGAGACGAACAATCAATCGACATCTGACTCTCTCCCTACATATTATCAGGTTTGTTTTCATATTCTTATATGGAATTGACATCACTGATGAGTTTCTTTTCCTTTAAAGAGAACAAAAGCTAAGTATCTTCATTCATTGTAAATACACAGGTGAAGGAGACTGCAAATTTGTTATTCCTTTTGCTACACTCTGATACAGAGGTGGATGCTAAAATCTCCAGTGATTATATCTCATTAACTACTCCAGTTTCCTCGAGGATACATAAAATAACCAACAGGAGAATGGAGCAGATTGAAGATACACTGGACGAAGTTAGTGCTAGGTTCTCCTGGGAGTGCCCGGAGAATTTGCGTGAGAGACTGACACAGATAGGTCTTCCATCAAAAAGAAAAATCTCTGCACTAGAGGGGCCAACTAGGCGTGCCAGAGGAGACAATACGACTGCTGAAAGCACATTCTCGCGGGGCTCAGTACCGGTGGTCACTCCCTCTGGCCCCACTCGTCGAGATAACTTCAGGCAGCGTAAGCCAAATACTAGCCGGCCTCCTTCTATGCATGTGGATGACTATGTTGCAAGGGAAAGAAATGCTGATGGTACTTATAGTAGTTCTAATGTAATTGCCGTCCGAATAGGATCTTCTAGTGGAAGACCACCATCCATTCATGTGGACGAATTCATGGCCAGACAAAGGGACCGCCACAATGTTCTTGGAACATCAGTTACTGAAGTCAAAACAGCTCCAGATAACAACAGTGATGCAGAGAAGTCGTCGAACAAATCTCGACCATTGAAACCAGATCTTGATGATGATCTTCAGGGAATTGATATCGTGTTTGATGCTGAGGAAGTTGAACCTGATGATAAGCTTCCTTTTCCGCAACCAGATGATATTCTACAGCAACCTGCATCTGTTACAGCTGACCAACATTCTCGTTCAGTAGTTGAGGAGACAGAGAGTGATTCTCGCTTAGGCACTCCGTTAGCATCAATTATGGATGAAAACACACCGGAACTTTCATCCCGGATGTCTGCATCTCGCCACGATATGTCACTGACACGAGAACCAAGCATTTCTTCAGATAAAAAGCTCTCTGATCAGCCTGAGGACTCAAAGAGCTTTCCAAATAGAACATCAAGTGCTATTGGTTCCCCAATAGTTGGTAGCTCTGGAGCTGCAACGGCTTCAGTTTACATGAATAGTCCATCGGCACATTCTATGAATGATTCAAGGCGACCGCCTAACCTTTACCCAAAAGCAAATCTACAACAAAGCGGGTCACAGGGTTTCCACGATCAGAAATTTGCTTCAAATCAGCCTCCTTTACCTCCAATGCCACCCCCGCAACAAATCATGGATTCCCAATCCTCGATGTTTAAGTCTGCAGCTGATCCACATATGCAGTTTCATCAGAATTTCAATGTAGAGAAGATCTATCTGCGCATCACCTTCATATGTTGTCGTAAATGATAGCATTAAAGACCCTGCTTTAGTAATTTGCACCAAATCCCCTTATTTTTGCAGTAACTCTGCATGGAAGCGCCTTTATTTCACCAAAATTTTCTAATCAAGGACAGATTTTGGGCAGTGTTTTTTAAAAAACGACTTTAAAAGAGGGTTTGGTGCAAGTTGCATATAACACAGGAGTTCATGCATTCTCCACTTCCCTGTTTCCATGAATCTAGTTGTTCATTTTCTTCTCGTGTTGCAGGTTCGTCCGGAATACATGTCGGCGGTGGGAAGTAGTTCTAATTTGTCAGATCCTAAATTTGGACGTATTTCTCTCTCTTCTCCTAGCGGATCAAGACCTCCTCCCCCACTTCCTCCTACACCACCACCTTATGCCACCAATTCATCCCCGTTATCATCTGTAAAGAATACAACAGGTCAATCTCTGCAATATTTTCAAACCGAGCTTCAGCAAACCTCTATTGCACCTTCATTCGATAACAACCTAACAGCATCTGGCACAAAGCTAACATCTTATCCCCAAGCTTCTTTCATGCAACCATTGCTTTTCAGGCCTGGTTCCGTGCCACCAGTCAATTTCTATGGAAATAGTTTAGTTCCCCATCATGGAGATAACTTACCTTCTGTCTCACAAAATATTTCCATCATGTCGTCGGTTAGCCAATTTCAGCCTCTGCAGCCACCACAAATTCATCGTCCACCTCAGCATCTTAGACCACCTGTTCCAGCTTCACCAATGTCGGAGCAGGGATTGCCATTAAGTCATAGTTCCCTGCATATGCAAGCTCAGCAGCCGCACATCGCCCCTCCTGCTCATCAAGTCTACTATCAATCTCCGCAGAATAATGCTTCTCAACTAAACCCGAACTTGTCAGGTGTTGGCACTTCCCAGCAACAAGATCCTGCACTTTCTCTGCAAGAGTATTTTAAATCCCCTGAAGCTATTCAGGTAGTATAAACTACCAATATCTGTTGGTTCTGTATTGGTTTGTTTATCCTTAATTGTTTTCATTTTAACTGCAGTCCCTGCTGAATGACCGTCATAAACTTTGTGAACTCCTAGAGAAACATCCAAAGTTGATGCAGATGCTACAGGTTTGATGAGATCTGACTTTGTCATCTTTGTTAAACATTCGCTCTTTTAATTGTTTGTTTGGTGGGAGTATCCCTGTGTGTTTAAAGTCCCAGTCAGCCTTAGGGTCAAGAATCTGATTAATGGTGCATGTCCCCTTGCCATGACTTGTATACCATTAGTCTTCAGTATTATTGCATGGAAATTTCTAGATTTTTGTCCGGAAGTTAAACTATGGGAATTTGGGAGTAATGTGTTATATAAGAATCATTACTGTTGGTTTATGAGGATATAATCTGTTTGAAGGTTTCAAAATTTTGTATTTTCACTGACTTCCAACGGTTTTACAGGCTCAATTGGATTTGGGTCAATTGTAGCGGGTTGATTCGTCGGAACAGCAGAGCTTACCTAATAGCCGGCCGATCATGTATATCATTTGTAGTTCTACATTTCAGTTCAAACTGTAAATTAGACTTTGTTGTTTGTGTTGTACTATATATGTTGCTTTTGTGGAACTGTATATTACTAGGTGCATATATAACATAATGTTGCTTTTCATACCATCTTTAGGCCTGTACGATTTAAAATCTCACCAAACACTCTTCTACTCATCTGTCCCATCAAACTTAATACATTATGCCAGTTTTATACAAAAAGTAATAATAAAAAATAAAGAAGTTAGGGAAAAATGTACTTTTAGTGGCAAAATGTGTAATTTTTATTTAATGTTAAGATTGTTTATTATTTATTAGTGGTGGAGTAAGTTTTGTGAAACAACTAAAAATATCAAATATATAAAGTTTACTGAAATGAAGTTAGTATCAATTTTTCTACCTCGTGGAAATGAATAGTGTTGGAATGGAGGCTATTTTAAACCTTTTGTAATTTATAAATTCTCATTTTATTGTTGAATACAAACTCGCCTTAAAAAATCTTGGTAAAGTTATATCCGAAATATAACTGAAATTTATTTGGCATGAAGTTTAATTCAATAGTCAACAGTTAAAATGTACCTGGTAATTGGCATCGAGCCATGGAGTTCAGGTTTGCCACTCCATTAAAATTATCAAAACTTTGTGAAAAAATAACTAGAAAATCTTTTTTCATACTACTTCAGTCCCATCAAACTTTATACATTAGAGTTGGTGGGTAGTTTTATGCGAAAATTTAAAATAATAATAAAAAATAAAGAAGGTGGAAAAAATTGTACTTTTAGTGGTAAGATGTGTAATTTATATGTAAAGTGAGATTGTTTATTATTTTTTAGTAGTGTGATAATTTTCTTTTTTAGTAATACATAAAGTATAGTGGAACGGGTATAAATGATAAATGTATGAAGTTTGATATGATTTGAATTGATTGACCAACAATCTCCTTTTAACTCAATTCTAACTAAACTTGAAAGCCATTCCCTCCTTTACTGTCAATTACACTACATTCAATTCCCCTCATGAAATGAAAATATATTGAAGCCGAATAGGAGTAAAATATATTGAACCTGAATAGGGGTAGAAAAGGTCGGAGGGAATAATTTAATATGAAATTACAAGTAAATTGGACGAAACATAAAAAGGCGGCAAACTAATGTTTATCTTATAAAACTATGTTTTAAAAGCTGGATCGGAACCTCAAATAAGGGTCAGACGGATGGGGCAGTTTATTTCATTTCTCTCATCTCTTTCTTTCTCTCTGCATCTCACTTCCTTGTCCCCTTTTCAGTTTTCTCCACTTTCGTTCTTGGCTTTTTGCTCTATGCTTTCTTTCCCTTCAATTTTCTACTGTCATTTGTTTAGTAAAGAAGAATAACACAATGAACAACGAATCTATTAAGAAGAAGAAGATCGATTCAGAAATCGTAGTTTCTTTATCCACTTGTTATTTGATTTCCAGTCATAATTCTATACTACTACTAGTATGGCAAAAGAAGGTTGCTTGATTTAATTATGGAAGGTAGCATCGAAAATTGAAGATTGTGAAAAAGGAAAAAAAAATCAATCTCATCAAACTATGGAAGTTTATGATTTTGGTTATATAACTATCAAAATCGATCACATTATTCAACACACCACAAGAAAAAGACGAAGAAGAAGAAGAAGAGGAGCAGGAATTTGGTGACCAGGTATTTAGGGTTCTACCTTTGTTTCGATTAATGATTGTCTATTTTTCTGCCAAGTTTCGGTAAAGTAATTGCAATTTACTACTTTCATTGTTGAGCTGAGCACCAAGTGTTTGATAAAATTACTCAAAGGCAGGATTCAATTGTTCCCGAATAACAGCGAGGAGTACCTTATGTTGTTATGTTGTGTAAAGATAGAGCTCTGAAAGTGGTAGGTGAATGAATGAATTATAACTCTAGTAGGTCTTCTATGAATGAACAAGTGCAAACTTAAGCAAACTTAAGCAAGTAGGTTGCAGGACAGAGCTGCCCGTGAAGGGCCACAATAGTTTTAAGTTTGAATGCAATCAATGGACAACGGTTGATCTTATCATTCCTGTCTTTGGTTGGAGCATGTGATAGATCATCCAGACTGCTAATGTGGACTATAAGCTGAACTCCCTTTCTTTGCTGCAACAATAATAGCTTATCCCTACTATAACTTTAGCCACTGGCTCGGGAATTTCTTTCCTTGTGTCATT
>JAYMSP010000565.1:0-47070 GCA_036897095.1 Plantago elongata
CGGTTAATGCAGTTGCGGTTAGTCCCTGTGACGGACCGTGTACACGGGTGGTATATAAAAGTTTGGAAATGTGACAAAGGGAAGGTTAAGCACTTGTTGGAAAAGACACTAGTGAAACATGAAATGGGAGTAAATGCCTTATCGTTGTCTAGCGACGGGGTTTTGTATTTCGGAGGTGGAGATAAGATTGTTGTTGCTCGGGAATGGGATGAGGAACATACTAATATGGTTTTTAAATGTTGTTTTGTTGGACATAAAGGTTCTATATTGTGTTTGGAGAATATCAATAATGATTTTGTAATAAGTGGTTTGTCTAATAAAACAGTTAGAATTTGAAAACATGATAGTGAAGATAGTAGTACTAATTGTTTGGCTATCTTGGAAGGGCATAGCAAACCGGTCAAGTCCCTGGTAACAGTTTCAGGCGGAGATCATTCGGATGATGATACATTCTTCGTTTTTAGTGGAAGTTTAGATGGAGAAATTAATTATAGTCTTGAAAATTATGAATTGATGTGAATGATATTGATATATTTTCTTACTTCTTGCTATATTGTGTCAGAGATATATTCATGTACGTTATTTGTAGTTATAGTGGCCGATTGGTAATGAAGTTGGCGTGTAGGGATATTGAACATGAAGTTTGAATTTTTTTTTTCTATCCAAAAGAACAATATATAATTAGTACAAAATGGTTAATTTATTTTGCATGATGCCATAATTATAAATGAAAAATCTAAGTAACCTAATTTAAAAATTATTAAGTTAAAATAATACGTATATTCATAAACGCTAATTTAAATCGGTCGCATGTTGAATGTTACTCCTTTTATTATTGTATTTTAATGTACTATTTACATTATTATTAAATGTACGAGTCACATATACTATAAGATGAATATACCAACTTATATACTTGTTCCGGTAAACATATTTTGTTTTAATTTTTATTTCGGATAGCTAAGCATGCCGATGACAAGTGGGTTAAAGTGTTCACTCACAAGGCATAAAGTTTATATTTAAAAATAATATTTTATTGCTCATGTCACCACTGATATAAGTCTCTTAAACAATAGGTTGAATACTCCCTAAATAATTCAGGGTTATTTACAAAATGTACCGCAAATGCATAAAATAGTGAAAGCTGAGGTACGTCGGCAATTGCCCCATAAGAACCCATCCCTTTTGCATGCATCGGAACATTTGGTGTTGATTATGCAAAATTTATTTCCATAAGTTTGGCTCCTCGAAATGCAATCCGCCGCTCCAACCATTGGTTCTAAATTTCAGCATATATATACATAAATATAGTTAGTCAATATTAAATGTTAAGTACAATTAGAATTTATTGAATACCATTAAAAGCGAAGCGAGTTCATAAATAAAACATAACTATTTATGTTAAATGGACGATATTTAATTAAATATGACATGATAGCTCATCAGCGATGACCAAGACAAGCAAGAGAGCAAACAAAACACATGAGAAACGACCCATATCTTTTAGCAATTTTATTAGTTAAGCTCTTGCTATGTTAAGAATGCTACGGATGGGGGTATTTATAGGCCTGAGAGTTTACTTAAAGGAATGGACATTATAATAAATACGAAAAATATAAGGCTTAGCATAATTTGAGGGATTTTAGGAAAGGAAATAAAATTAGAGAAAAAAATGGTTGGTTAACCAAAAAATTAGGGAAATAAGAAGAAAGATAACGTTTTGAAAAAAATGAAAAATGTGGAAATTGGAGAATATATGAAAAAGGCTACATTAGTGTTTATAGAAGTTTGGAATTTTATGTTTATAAATAAAGTTGATGACCATTTATAACATATCTTAAAAATTAATAAGAGATGATTTTTAAATATGATAAAAGATTTGCATAGGAAGATTATGTTCTTTTAATTGAAAAGAACGTTAATTCAGTTCAGTCCAACTCGGATTAGTTATAATTTATATTTTATTTTAATTCAGTTCAGTTTAATTCAGTTTAGTAAATTTCAATTAAATATAACACAACCGAATTAGTATAAGTAAAAAGTGGCCCGTGAGTTTAATTTCTTTTCTCCTTTACATTGTGCGGAACATCGTTTCATGATTGCTTTGCGGCATATAGTGTTGTAGATGATAATGACAACATATGCAGCTATTGATCCTACGTTTACTAGTGTTAATTGGCTATCAACAAGATGCTAACATCATTAAAGAATACTATGTTTAAAAAGGTTCACAAAACTTAACCTTGTGTTTAGTTAAGATTTTAATTTATTGTTCTGTTTCACATTAGCATACGTAAGAGCCTCCTGCGTAATCAGCGGTTGAGTACTTCCCTCTTCCCGGTGAATCAAGTATAATTTATAACTGAAATGGCAGATACAGAGATAATATACTATACTCAATAGTCAAAACAAACCGTTCGGGATCAGAAAAACATCATTCTCATATGAAATGGAGTGTCCAATATGATATAAATAACTGAAATATCAATATAATTGAAATAAGGAAGAAAAACAATGAATATCTTTGAAACTATTGGTGAGTTTGTGAATTTCAATCTTCTTTATAGAAATTGTATAGATGTCGTCGGTCGATTTAATATTCTTTTATTTTATTTATCTGTAATTATTTTATTCTGAAATTATAACATTCACTTGAAAAACGTCTCGATATTCTTTAAATTCGTGCATGGGTCGAACTTCACTCAAGCTCGATCTTTGGGGTTAGTAGAGACTTGTTTTGTACATCAAACACTGAAATCAACTACAATCTTCATCACTAATGATAGTGAACTTCTTGAAGGTAGACATCAAGATGGTGGGTTCTCTTCTTTCTGATGGAGAGAATTAGAACATTCTGCTTCAGTGCTCCAACATCATTGGTTCCATCACCACACATCAAGGTCACTCTTCCAACAGATTTAAAAGTAGTGATAATCAGTTCCTTTTGCTCAGGAGCCACTCGGGCAAATACCTGGTAAAGAATATAAAGCTATTCGATGAGGAGTTCAATGAAGTTAAGAATCTAAAAAAAAGACGTCTCAAGAGCCAGATATTGCAACCTTAATGTATGGAATGACTTTTAGAGTGGCAGATGTTTGTTGCAACAATTCAATGCAGTCACCTCCAATACAAAGATCATGAACCTCAGATAGAGCTTCAACCTAATTCTCACTGTGAAAAGGTGAGGCAATTTATCACTACGGATAGCGAAAGAGCAACTTAGAAATCTTCTAGGGAATGACAGTATGTCAAGGATGAAGACTCAACAAAAATTAAAGAATTATCGAAGATAAAATGGACAGGTTCAAGTATATAAAAATGTTAACATCTGAAAACATTCTCACTTGTAGCTGATAACATTTGTTTCATCCGGGGAATTCCATTCATATCCTTCCATGCTTTTTGCCACTCCAAGAATTAAAGCAGGTTTTGATATAATATTAACTTGGCCAGCAACATGGCATGCTGTCAAAGCTTGATCACCGGTAATCATAACCTAGAATTTGGCAATTGAAACAGAAACATTTAATGCAAACATCACGGTGCAATCTCAGGGGAAAGCAGCATCAAAATCCAGTAACATTATTTTCACCAAATCATGTGATGATCCTTTTAATTCAGCCAGCACGGTTGCACAATCTCCACGAATGGGGCAGTTGAAAACCTGAATTATAAATGAATGCCATAGTGATTTATGATGATCATGATGTTTGATAGGTTTCAATATCCAGGAATGCCACACAACTTGATATTCTCAGCCACATAGGTTAAGTAAGGTAGTATTAAGAGCAAAGTAGATAAGAAAAAGCGAGAAGACATAGGAAGGACCAAGGAGAAACAAGAATGAAGACTTAAGATCAATTACTGCAAAACCAGCAAAGTAAAGACTGGTTTCCACTGTCTCTCGCTCCAAGCTTCTTGCTTCACTAACCTTTAGACATGTAAAAAGACTTCAGCGTTTACAACGGGGAGGAACTGGTTATCAAGGAAAAAGTAAAGTGTGTAGAAGTCTGTTAAGAAGAGAGGCCATATGATAAAACAGCATTAGTTCACAATAACTGACTCAGAAATAAAGTAAACGACAAGTCAAGTCATCCTGTTTTTTGGATTATGGTCAACCATGCAGCAACAACCTACTGTCATTTGCGAAGTTCCACACGTGGTGAAGAAATTCCTATAAGCAAGCAGAACATAAACAAAATCTCAGACAGCATATCTCCTCCACCATTGACATTTAATATTTGGAAATGATTGTTCGAACTATCAACACATAGACTCCTAAGTTCTAGCCTAACCGACAGCCCACAATACAAGTATTGAACATCAGCATTAAGTTCAGTGCAGGCTATTTGTAAATGTTCTAACAACTAGCAAGCAATTAGAACAAAAAATATCAGGTATGGATACAGACTGATGAAGTTATTTTTCAATGAATATTTGGAACACGTGATGATATCAAAGACCTTCATGATAGAGCAAAGGAGCTAGGATTCAAGACCTCGCCTGGGGGTCTTCTATTCATGTCTCAAAGCCTCAAAGGCATTTACATGACAAGTGCAATCCAAAGAGACAGAAGAACATATGATTTTCATATGAAAGCATATATTCCATATACTATTTACTTATGTAGTATTGCCTGACGAACATAAACAGTCAAACAGCTCAGTAGTATCTTGTTCAATATAGTTTCACCTGACAAAAACATGTAATACACCTCACCATCCCCATTCACTCAACATCTCAACCAACAGCACCTGTTCCATGCATATTAGATTAACTGAAGATATGAACTACTAAGCTAATTCCACACAGTATAGAAAAACTATGATTCAACACAATGCCACTGAGTTCTGACAATGTGAGGAGTCTGATGACTGCTCAGAACAGATCCTTAATAAAACACATAGCCAAAATAGACTTACCGAATACATCAACATTTAGAACAATTGCATTTGCACTTAAAAGTAAACCAATAGGTAAAAACTAAGAGCAAAAACACTGTGAGCTGAATTGACGAAGTGATATTGTGTTTGTTATACCTTGAGTATGAAAGATCCAGAATCAACTCCGTGCATACAGACGGAATCGCCATGATCGGACCTTTCCTTGGAGTTTAGAGGCCGGAGTGAAATTGCTCGAGCTGTGGAGAAGACGGAGGCACGATCGCACGGAGCAGACGAGTGGAGACTGGGTCACTGGAGAAGACGACTTGCGGCCGTGCGGCGCAGCCGCGCAGGAGCTGTGGTCCGTGGAGAAGAAGACGGAGTGAAATTTTTTGCTGTTTCCACTTTTCACGGCAAGTTATTTTTCAAAATAACCTAAACCTATGGTTTTCGGCTTTTTATGATCGAACTGAAACCGGTCAATAATTATTTCAGTTCCGATTTCGGTTATGGTTATTATTTAAACGGTTACGGTTATGGTTGTAACTAGAATCCAAATTATGGTTATGGTTATGATTTTTAACCAACCATTCCCAGGCCTAGTCAGACTTAAGCACTTCCTGCTTCCTGCCATCTGAGAAACACTAAGCAGCTCATGCAGCTGTAAACTATAATCGTACAGTGCAGTATAATCTAATTACATCTGTCTATTTCTTCTGATAACTGCTAAAAGAGCGTTCAATAAGGGATAATTACATATAGACCCATTGGGTATCTGCCTAATTACACATGAACTGGGCTCCGTTAAAAGTTAACTTTTAGACCCCCTGTCGTTAGAACTTTATTACATTCAGTGCCAACTCCATTCGTATTCCAGTCATGACATGACACTGAACGTCATAATGAGGTCATAAATGATCATTTAACATAACTTTTCTCAAAGTAAGTTAAAATTAACATTTTTTTTGTAAAAATGTACATAACCGGAAATATGAGCTTCAATCTAGAGCAGCTCCGGGTTAAAGCTCTCAGCTCCGCCATGGCCTGAGCTATGCTCTCACCCATGGTGGAGCTTTCTTGCTCTGATCTGGAGCATGCAGCGGTCTGCTTTGATCTGGAGCCCTCTGCAGTGGCACGCTATCGAAGCTCTGCCCATGTGAGTGGATCGCTGCAGTCGGGGAGCTCTGATAGCTCCGCAACTAGTTCTTCTATGTTTGTTTCTATGACTATTAGAACCTTGTAACTGAAACATATCCTTAGTTGTCTGATGACGGTCCTCATTTGCAGTTATATATTAATAAAATAGCTTCCCAGCTGGAAATAACGGATCCGAGATCACCGGGAAATGATGTCCTCATGGCTCCACATGTTCTGGCGATGTCAGCCACACCAATTCCAAGGTCGCTGGCTCTGACTCTATATGGAGACATATCCCTGACTCAAGTATGTGTGACTCTTTTGTTTGGTTTATGCCATTATTAGATAGTTCATACTTCATAGACTCGTGTAACACCAAGTAATCTTTGGTTTGGACTTTGCATAAACAATTGGTTAGCAGGGTACCTTTGAAGCTGAATTCCAAAATTAAAGTCACTCTTGCATGTGATTATGGTTCTTTCTGTTATCCCAATATACATCAATAAACACAGTTTCTTGCTTTTGTTCTCATTTCTTTGACTAGTATTAGTATAGTACTATAGACGGAATCAATTACTGAGAGGGGCCAGAGCAACATCATTCTGTAACATGTTTACAGTTCATTATAACCCACTACATCATGCTAGCTGATGATCATATCAAGCTACCTTCTTTTTTTTTATTTTTAATTTTCCCTCTAATTAGTTTTACAGACTGCAATCTCTTTTGTATGTTGCATTGATAATCTTGTTTTATATTCACCATATCTAATTTGAACTCTGGGTTTTTGAAATGACAGATTACTGATATACTACCTGGCAGATCACCAGTCAAGACATATCTCATTGAAGGAAATGAAGATGGGTTCGAGAAGTCCTACCAGGCAAATTGTTTTTTTCTTTCTTAATTTCTTTCTTGAACATTCTTGTTTATGTGCTTTGCTTTTAGGGTAATAATAATTTTCTCAAATGGTGACAATATGCAAAGCAAGAAATCAAATTAGGGACCCAGTTAAGCCAAAAACTATCACGAAACAAGTTCGAACTAAGCTTAACACATAAATAAATAAAGAAAACCTGCAAAACTTGTTTTTCTCAAGTACATGTAAGTGTGATGCTATTGTAGAAATGTTTAAAACATACTTTTTGATTGGTAAAACTAAATTCTATGCTACCAACCCAGAATAACTCAAGTGTAATAACCTAAGACGCTCAACATTTTTAAATCGCACTGTATAACCAGAGTTGTGTTTTGTTGGCTGAACAATTTAAATTTATACTAAAATGCACAAGTGTTTGTACTTTGTAGATTTTCTTGAATTATTTTTTTTAAAATTTACTTTCTCATAGCTTAGCTGAAGGTTTCTATGCTAGTTAAGTTTTGAATTTTTCAGTTACTGCTGATGCAGTTGTAATGATGCCCTATGGTGCATGTCCTTGTCACATCTATCCAGGTTAATGAGCTGCATCATATACAAAATATTTCGGATAAATTTGATATCTCATCCAAGTATTTAACTAAATTTTTTAATGGCTTGATACACACCCATAAATTCTATAAGTTGATTGCTTTGGCATTGCTTAGTATAAAGTGATTCAATTCCACAGATGATTGCAGAGGAATTAGAACTCGGAGGGAAAGTATTCCTTGTTTATCCAATAATTCAAACGTCCGAACAACTCCCTCAGCTTCGTGCTGCTTCTGCTGATCTTAAAACCATCTCTGAAAGATTTCCCGACTATAAATGTGGTTTATTACATGGTAGAATGAAAAGCAATGAAAAGGATGAAGCTTTGAGACGTTTCAGATTGGGGGAAACTAGTATTCTCCTCGCCACTCAAGTAATTGAGGTTGGGGTTGACATACCTGATGCTTCCATGATGGTGGTTATGAATTCGGAAAGGTTTGGACTTGCACAACTTCATCAAATTCGAGGACGAGTGGGTCGCGGATATAGGGAGTCAAAGTGTATCCTATTAGCTTCTACAACCACTAGCCTAAACCGATTGAAGGTTTTGGAGAAGTCATCTGATGGATTTTCCCTTGCTAATATGGACCTTCTCCTCCGTGGGCCCGGTGACTTGCTCGGTAAGAAACAGTCGGGACACCTGCCAGAATTTCCTATTGCTAGGTTGGAGGTAGATGGCGATATTCCTCAGGAGGCTCATCTTGCTGCACTGGTATGAATGATCACATCATGCATCTATTACTGAACTTCTCTCTGAGTGTTTGATCTTTACTAAATGATGGGTCTTATGTGCTATTTCTCTTGTTTAATAATCACTATTCGATATCCCCATGATACTCAACTAGCTTTCTTTTTTTGCACTGCTGCCACATAGTGAAACTATTCATGCTCATGAGTCATGACTGCAAATTCTGCAAGGTTGATTCCATTCGGAATGCCATGCATTGTCTTCCATTAGTATGACTGATTTTTGCTAGATTTCACCTTTGTGTTTCCGAGTCAAAGTTCTAGGTCAGATATGGTGAACTGCTATCTCTTCAAAATTTTAAAAGACTTGAGAACTATGATTTCCTAGAACTATCTGTCAAGTATACTTGGACATATTCTGTAAAGATCAACACAAGAAGAAATAGATTTCACTTTTTGTGTTTCCTTGATTTATTTGCACATCTCTTATTGTTGCAGAATGTTTTGGCGAGGTCTCATGATCTGGAGAAGTATCCAGACCTCAAAGCTGAGCTAAGCATGCGGCAGCAGCCGCTTTGCCCATTGGGGGACTGAGCTTAACATAGTGTTCATCAGTTTGTTTACTTTTTGTGCATTAATTTCGAATTAAATACTGTAGTTACATGATGTTCAGATTTTTTTTTTATTTTTGCATTGATGTAAATACTGATGTTTTTTTAGTGAACATTACCATGTTTTCCGTTTATAATCCTATCATTTGGAGTTTTTATTTAGGGTGAATTTTAGTATCTCTGAAGCTCCGTTTAGTAAAATTAGCTGAAAAGATAACTGATAACTGATTAAGTAGTTTTTAATCTAACAAACTAACTTGGTTAGGTTCTCAAACCAGCTAGCTGAAATCTAGCTAGATTGTTTAAAAAGTTGCAAATTAAAGTAACGAGTTCTTTTTAAAAAAAAGTTCATTGAGCTGAAAAGCTAACTGAAAAATTAGTGGTAAACATAGCCTAATTAGAGGTACCAATTGGTTAGTTCAACAATAACATTTAAGTCTATTTTTTTATTATTTCGGTTATAAAATGATTGATGTCAAACAAGGTATTATTTTGTTAATTTGCCAAGTATCCCATCTTTCTTCTAAATTCAACTTAAATTCTTAATCTTCCAATATTTTTGTTGCATACTTAATTAATTTGTTTAATATTATGAATTAATTTTTTTCTGAAAAGGTTATGGACTTAATTGATAAATTGGAAACAATTTAGGGCCAGATGAAAAATGATTGAAAGTTTGTTGTTAATGAAAAAAAGAAAAACCTGCTTCGACTACCGGAGCAACTCCGGTGGTTGGAGATGCAGAGCAAAAACTCTGGTGCGGCTTTGGTGAACTGTTTAACAGTTCCGGTGGGAGATGTAACACATCTACCGAATCTGTTACAGATCCGATGCAGCTCCACAACTCATGTGTGAACTGTTAAAGAAATCTAACAGATATGTAACAAATGCAATGGTCGGGGCCGGAGCTGCTCTGGTGGAGCTTTAATTTTTCAGCTGTTTTAAATATTTTATGTATTAGTTTGTTAGATATTAATATAATTTGAGTTTGGTGTAATTATATAATTCGACATAAGTTTGGGTTTACAAGATTTGTGAAGGTTGTGTTGGCTAAATTTAACTTGTTTGATTTTTTAATTTAAATGTGATATAAATATTATACTTGTTATTGTTAAATTAATTGGTGCTTAAATGATTAGGGGGTATCTAACATGTGGTATTTATAATAATTCCTTTTATTTATTTATAAAATTGTCATTAAAAAAACTCATAAACAATATCAGGAATTATTTTTCCAATTCGAGTAGGAACACCATTCCAAAATTGTAATAGAAGGAAGTATTACAAAGTATTGGACACTTTAGTATTCTTAGAAATCATCAAGGAAACTTTCTCAGAGCAACATCCACCTTCATCAGACGGACTAACCACATTATGGCGGAATTTACAGTTCTAAAAGTAGGATCCTTGTCTTGTATCTCCCTTGGGCATACAAAAATCATAATACAAACTGGCTCGGAGATTCTTCTACACTCTCTTAACCAAAAGGAAGCATCGATATCACAACTGCAAACCCTTCTCGAGGATAGCCTTCGGCTTATGGATATCATAGGAGAAGTCCATGTCCAGTTTGTATATCGAGAAATGAATGAAGCTGCTGACCATCTCGCCAAGGAAGCCAACCGACGAACCTTTGAAAACAACTTTGTGAATCGTACTAGATACTATTTTGTCTAGGACATTTGTCCTTCTTGACTAGTACCCTTTTAAATTCGGATAATTGTACTCATATACGTATTGTACCCTTAATCATTAATAAATAAATGAATATTTCCCAACAAAATAGATAAGTATGGGGCACTTTTATGATATTCAAATGAAGCATGCATGATACATATGACGAGTAAGAATCAATTACACTATTTTATACGATTATGTTACGCTCTTTTTAGCTGTAAATTCATTAAATTTGATTCAAATTTATTTTATATTACAATTCAGTTCATATCAATTTAATTCGATTTAAAATTTTTAAGTTTAATTGAACAAATCCTTAGGTTACTATCCCACTAAGGAAGAAATGCATTTAACACAGAAAATAAGTAACTAACTAATGACTTAGAGACGATTTAGCTTGTCACTAAAGATTAGTTGTAACTAATTGTCTTTCTTATCATGTGATTTAATCTAATTGAAGAATGCCCATTTGTATTAATGAATGAGATGATCAACAATATAGAGATGAAAAACTTAAATGGACTTCTAAGAACCTAAAATCATATTCAGAAATGGAAAAGTACAAGAGAAATAACCTACTGTACAACCTAAGGGAAATGTACTATGACTAATTGTAAACCGACACGCTTTTAATTTTTTTGACTATCTTGATTCTTGCCAATCTCCAAGTTTGATGAATACAACTCGAAACTCTCCCGCTCAATCTTTGCTTGGTTTCTGTGATATATCTTCACACAAGCTTTTATAATTTGGTTGGTTATTGAATTTTAATATTTTTTATTTAAGAAAATCGAAAACGTTTATAAAGTCTTTTCCCCTCACGTATGTTTTGATCAAGTAGAGAGGTACACATTAATGCCACTCTAGCTTAAGCACTAGCTCATAGGGCATCACGAGTCTAGCTCATGTTCAAAAATTCAAAGATTCGAGATACCAACTTCGATCATCATTCTGGATAATATCAAGCTCTTTGACGATGATTTTACGGTCCTCACCTTACTATGTATTATTGGCTGAGTATCGTATGTTAACGAATTGAGTCAAGCTTTGGCTTGATCAATGATCGCTTGAATTTTTCGCCAGTGACTTGAGAAGCACGACTTGCTCATGAGCACTAGACTCGTTAAAGTTTGAAATTGATTTTATTTGTTTTAAAATTTATGAGTTTTACTTATATAGATGTAAACAAATAAGCTAGCCTTACTATATTATATTAATTATTTGTGAGTTTCGATTATTTTATCAGGGTGATCGATTAAAGTCCGAAAATGATATGAGCTTGCTCCGGTAAACCTGTGTTTGACCCATATCGAATTCAGACATGAAAATTGACTAACATGTTTGCCAACGGCTTGATTTCCAAACATACTGATTGAAACTCAATTGGACACTGTTTATATACACACACCCAACTTTGATTAATAATTCCTATATCAATTTCTTTCGGCACAACTTTCATACATATTATTCTGATGGAGTAACAACTTTAGTCACAATAATAATTAATTAATTGGTCCAAAACTACAAACTCACGGGTGGCAATGGAGGAAATTAAATAAAAATAAAATCATGAAATCTTCTGCTTACCAAACTAACTCATGAAGTATGAGATATCATTGACTGACTGCTGACCAATATTATTCTCGTAGTCTAAATTTGTCGAGGGCCGGTTTGAAAGTTAAATTCCGGATTCCGGATCCCTCATTGCAAATACAAACACTTAACATGATTGCAATCTTAATAAAAGTATATTCTTTTCGCTCGAAGAATCAAACGAAACAAAACTAAATGTTAAATTTAATTTAAATACATTAAGTTAAACTCTACTTAAGATTGTAATCATGCTAATTGTACC
Source organism: Plantago elongata (assembly GCA_036897095.1). Taxonomy (NCBI): domain Eukaryota; kingdom Viridiplantae; phylum Streptophyta; class Magnoliopsida; order Lamiales; family Plantaginaceae; genus Plantago; species Plantago elongata. The sequence continues at coordinate 12,319 of JAYMSP010000565.1, forward strand.
TTTCGCACAATCAGAATTGATATCCTAACACTTCTAGTGAAGATAACTGCCTAAGATTGCAATAATGCTAAAGTTCCAAGTTGAATGTATCCGAAAAAACTCGGCTTAAGATTGCAATTCAGTTCAAATAAATTCAATTCAGTTCAATTCAATTCAAATACATTCAATTCAATTTTACTTAGTTATATTTTATACTATAATCCAGTACATATAAGTCATGTACAAATAATTATAGTGAAGATAACATAGTTTAAGAAAAACTGAACTGGATTGAATTTAATTTCAGTTTCAATCAATTCAGTTCAGTTCTAGTTAATTATATTTTATACTATATTTCAGTTCAGACGAACAGAACATAGTGTAAGTAAATATATAAACCTATGTCAATATTATATAAACCCACAGAAGAATGTTTTTAGTAGATATTAAAATTCATACAAATTCAATTCCTAATGAGAAATATATGTTCTAAAGTGAAAGATTTGATACTAGTGATTCATGGGTATACAATATAAACATGTATTTTGGCCTGAAATTTAGTATAAGGTACCAAAGGCGAACTAAATTTTATTTTGTATCTTTATATGAATTAATCCAACTTAATATCTCATATTAAACACGTTAACTTATATAATTAAGCTATATCAAAATCGAAGTTAATAAGCGTTGGTTAACTTTGATTAACCAAGGGCAAGTTGATTTTAATTAACGAAGTAACAAATTAGATAAACACAAAATAAAATATAAAATTTACGTACGATTACAATTTAAGATATATTTTTCTTTCACTAAATATAACACTCCATACTACCCATTCCATCATCCAAACAAATACTTCTTCCAATCCAATAATAACTTTCTAGGTGCTTACTTTCTCTTCAATTAAAATAAAATAATAAAATAATAATTTGTGTGAGGTATTATGTTGATAAAGTTATAATTGAATGGTAAAGTAAGAGAGAGATTGAATAAAATGATGATGAAGTAAGAAAGAGATATAATAAAAAATTAGTTAGTTGGATAAAAAAATTTTATTTTATTTATAAATTAATAGATTTATAATGAAACGTTAAAATAAAAAAGTTTGTAAATTTTTAAACAATCAGAGAATATCATTTACTCAGCCCACCTAAAGGTTTATAATTTTTGTGTTTGGTGCACTGAGGATGTCGATTGCGCTGGAAAATTGCAGGTCCAAGGAGGTAGGACAAATAAAGACCTTACAGGTTACGCCATGCGGATGCATGGAGACACAAGATTAACAGATTGGAGAAAAAGCATATGAAGGTAGCCTAGGATCACTTTATTTAGTAGTGATCATCTTTTATTTTGATAAGGGTCAATTAACATAGTATATTTACATGTAATATTGTACATGTAGATATAAACTTTATACATTTTTACTAACATAAAAATAACGTATGAACTAGCCATGTTAAGGAGTCGAGTCAAACTTTAACTTAATGAATACTGATCATTAGAATTTGATTAAGCATGTTCGTAATTGATTCATAATCATCGAGCTTTTTATAATAGAGCTCATGATCTACTCGTTAAAATATCAAATTATTCACGAGCTGCTCGACTCACTTTTACTCATAACTCGTGAGCGTTCGACATTCTTTTGCTCATGAGCATTTGATTCTTCGAGCTCAAAAATGAATCATTTTCTAAATCTGAGAATCTGAGTTTTAGAATTAACTTTGTTTCACTTGAAAAAGAGTTAAAGTTTTTATTTATGTATAGTTATAAATAAATAAATTTAATATGTATTAAATTAGTTATTGATTGCAAGCCTCGATCAGTTTTAATCAGGTGATCGATTCAAGTTAAAAAATGAGACGAGCTTGATCACTTGTTGATAAATTTCGAACATGGTCTGAATGTTGATTGAGCTTTTTCAAAAGGAGCTTGCGAGCAACTTAATTAATTTCCTAACAGCCTATCGTGGTGACATTATTAAACACAATAGTATTTAAAACAAATATATAATATTTATTCCGTATTTTGAAGAGGATATAATTTCTTATAAAATTTTAAAATTGAACAAATTTTGCGAATGGGCAATGATGTATCAGAACCTCACATCATATTCAGTATAAATATTGGTATTATGTATAATATAAGAGTGGCGAAAAATTGGGGGCAGGGGAAAAGCGACAAGGATATAGTGCCTGGATTTGTGGTCACCAGTTGAGGCCCAGCTCATGTGTTTTCATCGTCGATCAGCTCGGACACACTTTGATCTCATGTGCATGCCCATAACATTTTCACGTGGACATCAGCTTGGTTATATACCAATCCGTATCAAAAAAATTGTCCAATTTATGATTTTAAACGAGTCTTTAAGTTGTTCACCCTCACCTCTTTACCATTTTAGGAAAATATATTACATAATTTAATACTATTCTCCGCTATGTATAGAATGAGCACGTTAAATTATGATTAAAAATGATTGGTCAATGTGCGTATTTATTTATTTCAATAATACCGAGCTAGACGCCTACACCAAAGTCAAGGAAGACGATCCAACTCTTTGAAAACGGCTTAACAACGTCGTCCTTCAATAGATGTACGTCACCATTTCCCCCGATATCCTCTCCCCTATCCTTGTCGCTAACGACACTGCCGAAGATGTCTGGAATCAAATTCACCAAATCTTCCAGGATAATCAGAATTATCGTGATGCTTTCCTAGAAACCGAATTCACCAATCTTCGGATGGTGGATTTTTCCCCGGTGGTTGCTTACTACAATCACCTCAAACTCCTCTCCGACCAACTTTTCAACGTAGGTTCCCCTATTTCTGACCAACGTTTGGTACTCCGTACCCTTGCTGGCCTTCCCGAATCTTACTCTGCCTTTGTTACCCACATTCAACAAAAGAAGAGCCTTCCCACCTTTTCTCAACTTTGTTCTCACCTTAACCTTCACGATTCCACCGCCAAGGAACGAGCTCGGGCAACCGGCTCCTCCTCCCCGGTTCTTGTTGCTCATCCTAATCCTTCCTCTACTCCTCAATCCCAAAACACCAACCGCTCCAATCGCAACAAGAAAAACCAATCCAAAGGCAAAAACACCAACCAAAACACCACCTTCACTCAAAACCAGCCGACCGGTCCCCAACCCGATCAGACCTGGCCTTTCCCGTGGTCCCCATGGGGCTATCCACCCGGCTGGGCTACTCCTCCTTGTCCGTCCCAACGACCGGCTGGAATCCAGTCCCTCCACACCAACGCCACCCCGGTTCAGAAATCCTTGGCCCCCGACCTCAGGCGTATCATGTGCAACAGCCTCCCACTCCCGGATATGCACTAACCGACCTCAACGCGGCTATGCAGACTTTGTCTCTCCACAATCCGGATGACAACTGGTATATGGACTCTTGCGCATCGTCTCATAAGATTACAAATCCAAGTACTCTTACGTCTTATTCTTCTTTGAGCAAACATTCTGGTATTATTGTCGGTAATGGTAGCACTATTCCAATTCGTGTTTTCGGTCATACTTCTCTTTTTCCCACAACCCCAATTTTCGTCTCCCCAATGTTTTACATGCTCCCAACCTTGTCAAAAATCTTATTTCGGTTCATAAATTCACCAATGATAATCATGTTTCAGTAGAATTTGACCCTTATGATTTTTTTTGTTAAAGACATCCAAACGGGGAACCGTCTAATGAGATGTGAGAGCACTGGTGACCTCTATCCTATCACCTCCACCACGCATAAAACTTCACCACAGACCGCCCTCTCGGTCTTTTCCCCTTCACTATGGCATTCACGGCTTGGCAACCCGAGCGACGCCATCCTTAGTTCTCTTCGTCATTTTGATTTCATTTAATGTAATAGCAATAAAACTGCTTTTTGTCATTCTTGTCCTTTAGGAAAACATATTAAATTTTTATTCTTTGATTCAAAGTCTTCAACTGTTATGCCTTTTGACATTATACACAGTGATTTATGGACATCACCTGTTTTAAGTACTTCTGGGCATTGTTATTATCTTTTTTGTCTTGGATGATTTTAGCAATTTCTTATGGAATTTTCTCCTCTCCCACAATTCACAAGTCTTCTCCATATTTCTTTCTTTTCAAACTTTCATTCGAACTCAATTCGAAAGGGACATTAAAACTTTGCAATATGATAATGATCATGAATTCGATAATAACCAATTTCGCTCTTTTTACACCACACATGGCCTTTCTTTTCGCTTTTATTGTCCCCACACCTCCTCGCAAAATGGCAAAGACAAACGCAAGATTAAGTCCATAAATAATATCATGAGTACCATGCTTACACATGCCTCTACACCTCCATCTTTTTGGCATCATGCCCTTAACACTGCCACGTATCTCTTAAACATATTACCATCCAAACTTTTAGAGTTTCAATCCCCAACTCAGATTCTTTATCGAAGGACCCCTTCTTACACTCACCTTCGTGTTTTTGGATGCTTATGTTTTCCCCTCTTTCCCTCCACCACAATTAACAAGCTTCAAGCTCGTTCTACTCCTTGTGTTTTCTTGGGTTATCCTACTAATCATCGTGGTTATAAATGCTATGACTTGGCTACTAAGAAGTTCTTTATCTCTATACATGTCAACTTTCATGAAATGCATTTCCCTTTGCCACGGTCACCTCTTCTCCCCCATCATCATATGATTTCTTGACCCCAAGTATATCACCTTACCTCCTCGACTACATCTCCACTGCCACACCCGCTGATGGATCACAGATCCAGCAGCCTCCTCCATCTCCCATTCCGGCAGCTGGATCCCCGATCCGGCAGCCCTCACATCCCGCTGCTGGATCTGACTCGATCCAGCAGCCCCTGCCTTCCGAGGGCGCGGCTGCTCCATCCCCACAAACCGCCCCCGACTCTCCTCCAGCAGCCTCCATTCTCCACCCTCCCTCAAATCGACATTAGCACGCCAAACCCCAATGTTTGCTGCCCCGATTATGTCAACCTCACCCAAACACCGAAAACTATTTGCCTTCTTCCTCGAAATCTTGTTAGTGCTTTATATGTCCCGAATTGGAATGATGACATGCTTGACGAATTTAATGCTCTTATTAAGAATAAGACGTGGGAGTTGGTGCCCCGTCCTTCTGATGCTAATCTTATTCGTTTTATGTGGATTTTTCGTCATAAAAAGAACTCTGATGGTTCTTTCAAGCGGCACAAGGCTCGCCTTGTTTGTGATGGCAGGTCTCAACATGTTGGCATTGATTGTGACGAAATATTTCGTCTGGTTGTCAAACCGGCTACTATCCGGATTGTTTTCAGCATCGCTCTTTCTCGCTCGTGGTCTATTCATCAACTGGATGTCAAGAATGCTTTTCTTCACGGGAATCTTAACGAAACAATTTATATGCATCAACCTTTGGGCTTCAAGGATACAACACACCTGGATTATGTGTGTCTAGGGAAAAAGTCTCTTTATGGTTTGAAGCAAGCCCCTCGAGCTTGGTACCAACATTTTGCTGACTTCGTTCGTACCATTGGTTTCTGTCATAGCCAATTGGATCACTCGCTCTTCATCTAATCTCGAGATACCGACACTGCCTATCTTCTCCTTTATGTGGACGACATTATTCTCACTGTTTCTTCCGATGCCTTTCGGTTATCCTTTATGAAGTTGCTTAGTGCATAATTTGCAATAAAGGACTTAGGCCCTTTGACATATTTATTGGGAATCTCGATTACTCAAACATCATCTGGTATGTTCATCTCTCAGCAGAATTACGCTCTTGATATCATTGAGCGAGCCGATATGTCCCAATGCAAGCCATGTCTCACTCCCGTAGACACTAACAACAAACTCGGCTCCGAGGCCGGCCCGACTTGCGACGACCCCTCTCAGTATCGCTCTCTGGCCGGTGCTCTGCAGTATCTGACTTTCATTTGACCCGATATCTCTTATGCCGTTCAGCAGGTTTGCCTTCATATGTATGACCCATGGGTTGATCACATGAACGCTCTCAAGCCTATCATCCGCTACATCCAAGGCACTTGCTCTCTCGGTCTACATCTCTAAAAGACCTCGCTCACTTGTCTCCTACACGGACGTCGATTAGGGCGGCTGTCCGGGCACTCGTCGTTCTACTTCCGGCTATTGTGTGTTTCTCGGTGACAATCTTATTTTATGGTCTTCTAAACGTCAACCGACGAGCTCCAAATCTGGTGCTGAGGCTGAGTATCGTGGTGTTACCAACGTCATTTCTGAATCTTGTTAGCTTCGCAATCTTCTTCTAGAGCTTCGTTGTTCAATTTCCAAAGCTACTCTGGTCTACTGTGACAAGGTTAGCGCCATCTATCTTTCCGACAACCCCGTGCAACACCAACGCACGAAACATATTGAGATGGACATTCACTTCGTCCGAGAAAAGGTTTCTAAGGGCGAAGTTCGCATTCGCCATGTTCCTTCTCACTATCAAATAGGATATATTTTCATGAAAGGCTTCCGCGTATACTCTTTGATGATTTTCGTGAAGTCTCAGTGTTAGACTCCCTCCCGCTTCGACTGCGGGGGTGTGATAGACTATAAAATTGTATTAGCAATAGAATAGTATATATATTAGATTCCTAGTGAGATCAGTCTTCTATCCTAATTAGATTAGACATAGCTTCTTGTAACTTATATAAATACATTTAATCATTCTATAAATAGACACGATTGAGTATTCTTACATATTCAAATGATGGATTATATCATACTGGGAACATGTAACAAGGGATCGGTTGAATTATTGATTTAGAAGTAGATAAGAAGAATTTTTGTAGGTCCGTCTTTGAATGCAATTTTTGGAGCAAGGTTTCTGGATTTTCCACCACGCACTTCCATATATTGTATATACTACATGTAGTTTAGCAATTAGCATTCATTACATGTTAGAATGTTAGGATACTATACTTTATTACTCTATGTTGCTAGCTAAAATTAGAATGAGCGAAATCGATGTCATGTCCACTCCGAGTATGTAAAATTAACCCCAAATCATACCTAACCTAATGCGTATGTCCAACACGATATGAGCGAATGACCCAAGACAAGTTACTCAAACCGGACGAATATAACAATCCAGTTTGTATTGTTAAGCCTCGGGATTATGTGTGTCCAAGCCCTCCGTCATAACTTCCGAGTCTGAATCTTTCAGACCCATACATACTCGACATGTGTCATTTAAGTACACGATCCCAGAATAAGTTGATTATTATCTATATTAATTCTTCGACATATATTTTATTATTTGAACTAACTCAAATTATTTTTCTCACGTAGTTGAATTTTTTATCGTACGACCACCCGCACCACGTAATATGAGAATATTCAACCTCTACCGTGGAACAAGTAACACTAGTATCTTTGTGATACCTTCACGACTTAGAACTGCGCTAGGGAACTGAAGACCACATGCTAAGCTGAAGTAGATTACCCATAATCAAAAACTACCCGTGTATTCAAACCGTCTCACATCGACATCTTTTTCTAGGTAATTAATGTACTTGATAAATTCCTTGCACTGATTGTGACCATGGACTAAAATTAATTACACCGCAAACCTAATTAATGTGCAACGGTGACTCACCCGATTAAAATGGTTCATACGTTACACTACAATATAAAGGATTAAAATTTAATTCTTTTTTAAACAAGAAATAGATATATAAAAACATTAGTTCAGTTTAGTACATTCGAAATACGAGAAATTCTACGAGGCCTTTGCTACTTTAATGTCTTGATCCAACATGCATGAAGGCTAACCACGCAAGCAAATATCCCAAACATGTATAGGAAAGTTACTACTAGAATTTTGATTCAGAAAGGCAAGTGATAGTTGAGTGATTTCGTATTTTGCTAGTCTGTTTGCAGCTTCATTGCACTCTCGATATACAAAAGTCACTTCTATTTTTCTGAATTCGTCCAACATTTGCTTAATATCCTTATGATCCTCCTGTTCAAACAAGAGATCGAATACTATGAGATTAAGTAAGAAAATATATATGTCATATTTTTGTAAGAAAATATATGTATTATGAATCCCGTCTATAGAAGAGACGGTTGATATGTATCTTTAAGTCCGTCTTAGATCGTCAGCGACTTATAGACGATCTAGCATGCTCTCATGACATCTTAATCGTTCTGGTTCGGCCTCACAAGATATGGGTCCGACCTAACACTACTTCAAATCCGTGTGACCAAGAACTATGCAGGGAGTACGACTTCCACACTTACGGGTCCGATCCCAACTCACCCAAGACCTCTCATAGAGAGGGCCCGTGATGGAGTTGTGTCCGAGTCCCGCTGACCTGCAGGACCACCCTTACGTGTCCTTATGTATTGTTGAAGTTTTCACACGCCACCCAAGGCGACAGGTGGAACCTTACCGCTAGGCCGGCACAATTCCGATGTGTTAGAGCCAAACCTCCAACAACCTTCCTTTATAAATACCATTTTATGCCTCATAAATATAAGTACCTACCTCTCGATATTTCAATCTCTGTTTTGAGGTCTGAGCCTATAGCTTGATCATCCTCCTAACATCGTTGAGTTCGAGCTTGATTTGTCTTAGGCAAACCGGTTCAAAAGGGTCTAACCCCTTCCTCTCCATACTTTCAGGAGGGACACCACCTTAACTGGAGACGGGCACCACCAGTCAAGAAGTAGAAGCAGAACTGCACAAGCACACGACGGACCCTTTCGTATATTGGACCCCTTGTGGTGACCAGAACCATCAAGCGACAATCTAATCCGAACTAAGACCACTTACCATGATTGCACTGATTCAAGGATGATTAAGACGAATTGAACCTAACACTCCAGTGAATTAAGAAGGATTGATCTCTTCTTAATTCATAAACTTTACCTTCACCGAATTTATACACTACCCACCGTATCTCGTATGCCATTCTAAAATGAGTTCATCAAATGTACATTTTACTATTAAAATTCCGAGTGGAGGTGATGGAGTTAGCTGGCTAGTCTGGACAAGATACTGTATATTTTGTTCGACAGCTGAGATGAAAATAAATACAATCAAACAAACAAGAAACAACTTATATATAAATCATAACCAAACACATGCTTTGCTTCTCATGGTTTAAACACAAACTGCTTCTTTGCCTTTTCCTCGTAAAGCTTTCTACTCCGTGGCAATGTTTGATGTAATATTAAAAAATTAGCCAACAGTTTGGTATTGATTCAAAAGGTGATTACTGATCAGTTAAGAATAAATCTTAAGACACAAATAATTTATAAATTAGCAAACGCATATCATTAATTTGTATACATAATTTGATTGTTAAATCAAAGTAATAATTCATAATGATATGGTTCTCTGTTTTCTTGCCTTACAAATGGTTTAAGACCTTGGTTTTGAAGGTACGTGATAGGTCTTGATGTACTTATCCTTACTGATTGTATCTCGGTGAACATATTTTTTGCTCTTTTGTAATACATTGTTGTTTCGTAGTAAAATTTCAGTCTTAAAAAGAAATTATTATAACAACCAAGTGCAATTCAATTGACAAGACGCTTCACTTTTAATCAATCAGATGGGGTTCAAGTCACCCTTTAATCGTTTAAAAAATATTATAATTATATCAACTTATCAATTGCATGTTTTCTATGTTAAATTTGATGTAAAAGACTTCAACAAAGACTATAAGCTTAATTTCTTTCTTTTCTTTTCCTGGGATGTTGGACGCCGACAATCGCTACCATTTGAGTGCCAACTGAATAAATTCCACGCCTTATGTAATAGCTTGTAAATCACAAAAATCAAATTTAAATTGATATGATCAGGCTCATAAGACATAAATCACATGAATTCACTTCCTGTGGTAATTTGAATATATATGTAACTCAGAGGATGTTATCATCCTTTTAATTAATTAATGAAGCACCTTGCAGATAAATTAAATTAGTTTATTTTCATTTAGTGTTATTCCAAACATGTTAATTTCTCAAAGTATTTGGTGTTGAATTCATATGTAATACATTACAAACCATATATACATGCATAAAATGCATGAATGCTTGTTTACGAGTTATTCAGAGGATATTTGGTTAAGAACTTTTGTTCCGAGAATCAGATTAAATTAAATCACCTCAAATTAATTAATTTATTCAGCTTAATATTTTAATTCTATACCAATCACTCCTTCAATGTTTGGGTGGAGTCGTGGTCCCTCCCACATGCATTAGAATAGCTCTTTGTGTGTTGTAGCTAGGTACTAATTTTGATATTCTAAGCAATCCTTTGGATATGTGCGTGGAACCATAATTTAAAAAGTTTTATATCAATGAAACAGTGATAGAATTTTACGAGGATAGTAGTCCAATTCTAATAATAATGATATCATGCATATATAGTTAGGTGTTGGTATTATATTGTGTTTTGATGATTGTGTAGATGAAATAAGATTTAGTATAGACCACAAGTATGTATGAGTTTGGGAGAAAGAGTTGATCGATCTTATCGGGGTATGCATGCAATGCATGATAGAGAGGAGAAGAGGAGGGGTCATGGTCAGTGTAGGGTGAACAACGGACATGCTCTTTGGAAGAGGGGCCTGGTCATGGGCACTTTGGGACCATTCAACTTGGCTTCCTTTCAGACCCTTTAAATCTATTAAGAACCAAACACAAAATGCTCAAATATTGCACTTTTCTTTTTGCAAAATAGCTACATCATACTTTTATTTCTTTCTTTTCTCTCTTTTAGAATCAAAATATATATACATATTGTGGAAAAGAGGAAAATGAATACAAACACGAAATTACAAGTCTAGCTATATGCAAGTTTGTTATCAACTTACCATCTCAAGCACATAAAAATAAGGATTCTACTTTAATAAACTGTAAAAAGTTAAAGTATGAGACCAATCAAAATAGATTATATTGGTCACAGGTTCAAACCCCGAAAGGAGAGAATTATATGATTTATACTTTCTTAGTCAAGCTGACTACAACAACTTACGGTTTAACTTGACTTTCGTGGTTTGTAGACTATTACGTGAGTCTATGAATTTTATCCAGCGCACATTCAAAAAGTAGCGGTTGCGAGTTCACGACGTCATAACATAAATAAATTCAATTAACTAAAAATAAAAAGAACTAAATTAGAAACATGATTAAAAAGAAAGCAAAATATCTAGAGATGTCATACTAATAATCACAACAACTAATTCCAAGTCCCAATCTTTGTTATTCTGACTGTTCGAGAGAAAGTTGGACCCATTCAATTTGATATATTTAACATAATTCATATTAGATTAAATGAACTATATTTAATCATCAAATGCAGTAACGTGATTGTCCGATTGCTAGTATTTGCCATTTCATCACAATAATGGTCGTGTACTTTTGCTTCGGAGTTTCATCAATAAAGTCTAAAAGATGTTTTCGAAAAGAATACACCCTGCCCTGCTGCGTCCCGAAATCTTTTTTACACACAACAGAGTTAATTCGATAACACACGTCTCTTATAATACTTTGTGTAATAAAATGAATATGCAGTTTATTGAGAAAAATAAAATTAAAGATAGAATATAAAAATATAGATAAAATGGTATTTAATGTTAAATGTGTAATTTTGGGTGTAAAATTGAAATTGACACGACTAGAAATGACGAATATGTAATGTACATTGAAACATATCGAGTGAAATTTTGTTCCATCCAATCATTATTTACTGCATCCTTTCCAAATTAACTTACATCTATTTAGTAAAACTTTCTAGTGATGAAAAAGTTTAATTTTTCATTTATTTTGTTCCAAACTCAACTTCCTTTTTTCAAAATCATAAATACCATTCATAATTTATTTATCATATTTCTTAGTTATTCAGTTTCATTTATTTTTTACCCACTTTCATACTTTATTAACTATCTGTCATGTTCATTTTCTCTTAAAGTTTGTGTCCTGTCCAATTACTTCGGGGTGGAGTGAGTATTTATTTAATCACTTTATGGGCAATGTTTGATGGAGTCCTTGATCGAACCTATATTATCAAGTAGCTAGGACGCCCGAAAGCATGTATCATGATATTATTTGAATTTTTTAATTATTATTGTGTAGGTTTAAAAAGACCGTTGTCAAGAAAAACTTAAAATAAAAGTTTTATAAGTAACGGATGGAGTATAAAGGAGTCGGCAAATTTTGCATTTACTTAATTAGAGTTAAAGGATTTATAGAGTTTACAAGTTTGTTATATAGTATTCGTGTAGGAGTGATGAGTGATGAGTTTGATTCACGATAGGTTGTCTGTTTTAAAGATTGTTTAATATGTATAATGATGGGTTAGGTTGGAAGAGAGTGTGTAACAACCCGACCACTAACCGGTCGAGTTCCGACCCTTTGGACAGGCGTGATTACTAATGGTATCGAAGCCATCAATGCCAACCTAAAACCCACAAGGGGTGGACGGTTTGTCGGACCATGGTGCGGCGAGGACGTCACACAATTCAAGAGGGGGTGAATGTAACACCCCATAATTTCAAGTCAAGTCCAAAGAGCTTAAAGGGATTGAGAACGTCTCTCATATCAACAAGGTGCACCTTTCTTTTCGAAAATCCACATAAGAGAACTTCAGAGTTAAGCGTGCTTGCTCTGAAGCAATCCTAGGATGGGTGACCAACTAGAAAGTCTCTCGGTCCATGCACGAGTGAGGACAAAGTTCATGGGAAAAGACATGTGTTGGTAAAGTTGGACTAGCATATCACTCGGAGAGTTGCCCATGAGTAATCGCACCGTCCTATATGGTTAGGGATCGGTCGTTAGTGGCCCGGATCATTACAGTGTGTGTTTCAATCGAATTATGTTTAATTGAAAGAATGTTTTCTGTAAATCTCTTCATTGATTATGTTCATTATATATAGATAAGATTCTAAGGCTATAGTATAGTAAGACTAAGACTAGAGTTAGACTACTATTAGGATTCCGATATACAACTCTAACTACTAAGCTTGATTATTTAATATTCTAACTAAGATTTACATAATCTATCACAACCACACAGTCAAAACGGAAGGTTTACGAACATTGAGATTGTTCCTAAAATCTTGAAACGAGAGGGAATACATATCTACAATTTGGTAGTGAGATCGATGAAACATGGAGAACTTGGACCTGTCCCCACGCAACGAGCTCTCGCACAAAAGGAATATGTATCCATATCGATATGTTTCATCCGTTGATGCTACACTGAATTCTAGAGAGATAGATCGCATTGGCATTGTCGCAATATACAAGTGTAGCTTTCTTTTTGGGCAATGTAACTCTAGGAAAAGGTTGCGAAGCCAACATGATTCCAAGACCACATTTGCCACACCCGATATTGAACTTCGACACTCGAGCGAGAAGAGTCGACTATTGTTTAGATGAACAGGAGATGAGGTTATCCACAAGAAACACACAATAACCCGAAGTGATCGTCTCGCGTCCGAATAACCACATGTTATCTGCATTTGTGTATGAAATGAGAGAAGAGATCAAGGATGGATAGAGATGCAAGCCATACTCGAGTGTTCCTTGAACATGCCGAAGGATGCCTTACCCGCATTCATGTGAATATCGCGAGTATCGTGCATGTGTAGCAGGCCTGCTAAACAACTTACGAGATATCAGGTCCCGTGAAAGTCATATAGTGTAGAGCCCCGACAAGACTCCGATACCATGTCGGGTCATCATAGTGCTGGGAATGGTTGGTTAAAAACTATAACCATAACCATAACCAGCTAATAACCATTTACTTTTCCTGAACGGTTATTAACCATAATCGTAACTATAACCGTTCAACAACCGACCGGTTAACCAAAGACTCAGCTTTCTCCTCAACCTTTTCAACAATAGATAGTTCACAAGACTCTTCAACCTTCTCAGCCGGAACTTCAGCACAAGACTCTTCCTTTTTCTCTTCAACTTCAACCTTTTCAGCTGGAATTTCACAAGACTCCTCTTTTTTCTCTTCTTCCTTCTTCTCTTCAACCTTGGTGAACTCGTGGTTGTTAAGAGCTTCATGAATCAACACCTTGAACTCATCAAGAGCCTTCTTCTCAGGATCAATTAGGTCATCGCTGCCACCAAAAGAACATCCAAAAAATCCTCGCAATCATCATCGGCACCTCCTCCTTCCGAATTCTCCGTCGCAGCTTTTCGAGCGCTCTCCACCGATCGAATTTGGGCCATGGAAGCTCCATTGCGCGATTCTCAATGGCGATCGATGTATGGATTGTTCTATCCGATTTTCACCACTGTGGAGAAGAAGATGATTGCGCATGACGGCAGGAGCTGTGGAGAAGAAGACGATGTTTTCCTGTTTTCACTTTTCACGGTAGGTTATTTTTCGAAATAACCTAAACCTATGGTTTTCGGTTTTTTATGATCGAACCGAAACCGGTCAATAATTACTTCGGTTCTGGTTCCGGTTATGGTTATTATTTAAATAGTTACGGTTATGATTGTAACCAGAATCGAAATTATGGTTATGGTTATGATTTTTAACCAACCATTCCCAGGCCTAGGTCATCATATGGAGTTCCTTCACGGCTGACTTTTGATTTCGAGTCAATAGGACTAGTAGTCGGCTTACACGAAGACATACATGCGCGATCGATGACCTCTTCTACATACTTGTGTTGTGACAAGAACATTTCGTTCTTATGGCGAGTGACATCAATGCCAAGGAAATAATTCAACGGATCGAGATCTTTCATGGCGAATTCTGATCCAAGTAGAGCCATAATGGAGCATCAAAGAGCATCGAAAGAGGCAGTTAGAATAATATCATCAACATATAGAAGAATATAGATCATACTCGAGCCTTTTCTATAGATAAACAACGATTTGTCAAATTTACTATTCGAATACCAAGAGAAGACACATAATTCGCAAAGCGCTCGTATCACGTCTGAGGAACCTGTTTAAGACCATATATATACATAATCTATCACTAATTATTCCATCACCAATATTTACATAATATATCACTAATTATTCTCCAAGCTACTATTACATCTTTGATTTTCTTATTATATCTTTTGGATTCTAAATCTGTATTCTTGCGTGCAAGCGTGGTGCAAATACTAACCCCAAACTAGTACTGTTATTCAATGTAAGCAGCAAACTAACATGTGTAAAGAACCGTTTAGAATATAACTCTAGTTAAATTATTTTAATTGGAATCGAATCATTTATATACAAATAATTCAATTCCAGTTGAGCCAGCCCGACATCTAACCCGATCAACCCTTTTAATTAAGCATGGAATTCCAATGGGCCGGGCTTAGGCTTAAAATGAAGTTTGTACGTCCTTAAAGTTTATAGTGTATAGGCCCGACCCAACACGATGTCAGTGTTTATATTTTATAAATATGCGTGATACACATATTCAAAGTATTATATAATTGTAAGGTCTATTCTATATTACTTATCTAAAAGTTAACATATATTATTAAATTGTGAATCTTATTAATTAAAATGTATATATTATCAATATTGACGTTTATTCCACCTACAAAACATACATTTTTATTTACAATATATAATAATTGACATAGAATGGATAACATCAATAATTTTGATCATAACATATAAGATAAACTATTACAATATCCACTTGTGTAATGTTAGATTTTATATTAGAAAATAATGTATGTAATAATGAAGTGATTTTTAATAACCTTAAAAAGTAATAATGATGTAATAACCACCTTCTACTGTTGTACATAACTTGTACACATGTATTGCAGATAGACACACTTTAAGTCTCATCTTCCTTTCTCTTTTAACATGCTTCAGTACAACTGGTCAAGCAACACAAGTTTGTGCCTTTCTAACTTTCAAGCTGTTATTTCTAAAAAGGTTTCCACAAACATATATTAATCCATAACGATTTTTACAAATTTATTTCGCAAATAAACTTTCCATGCAGCATTAATGATTATACACAAACACATAAAATTATTCTTGGTCTCTGCAGGTACACAGGAATGTTAAAATATTAAATTAATATAAACTACTATCTCACAAATAAGTTTAAACCGATCAGTTATATTTATACGAAGATAAAAATATTATGATTACGATTAAAAACACTATTTGGCATATCTGGTATTTCATTGAACAAGTCTTTACCAAGTATTTATCCATCAATTTTGTAGATGTCACGAGCGTAACTAATGTTTATACATGTATAACACAATTTATACTATTAGAGAGTGCAACAATGGTTACATCGAAGAAAAAGATATATCGCACTAAAGTACCACTTTCATTGCCATAAGTACTCCCACTCCCACCCAGAGTTCCAGAGGAGAAGAAAAAAGAAAAACATATTCCTTGAGTCAGTATACTTTACTACACACCAACACCAGTAGCTGCTGCTGCTGCTTCTTCTTCTTCTTCTCCTCCTTCTGTATATATATATACACAGTCACAGACTCTAATCCATTCTCTACCAAACAGAGAGAAGAGAAGAGGATAAAAAAACAGAGCAAAAATGATAACGTGGCACGATCTATACACAGTCCTAACAGCAGTAGTACCTCTCTACGTCGCCATGATCCTCGCATACGGCTCTGTCCGGTGGTGGAAAATCTTCTCCCCGGACCAATGCTCCGGCATAAACCGCTTCGTCGCCATCTTCGCCGTCCCACTCCTCTCGTTCCACTTCATCTCCCGCAACAACATCTACGCCATGAACTTCCGTTTCATCGCAGCCGACACTCTCCAAAAGATCATCATGCTGGTGGTCCTCTCCATCTGGGCCAACTTCACCAAGAACGGTAGCCTCGAGTGGTCCATAACCATCTTTTCCCTCTCCACCCTGCCGAACACCCTAGTCATGGGCATCCCTCTCTTGATCGCCATGTACGGCGACTACTCGGGTAGCTTGATGGTTCAGGTCGTTGTGCTCCAGTGCATCATCTGGTACACGCTCCTGCTCTTCCTCTTCGAGTACCGCGGGGCTAAGTTGCTCATCATGGAGCAGTTCCCGGAGACTGCTGCTTCGATAGTCTCGTTTAAGGTCGAATCCGATGTGGTTTCGCTCGACGGGCAGGACTTTCTGGAGACGGATGCGGAGATTGGGAATGACGGGAAGTTACATGTTACAGTGAGGAAGTCGAACGCTTCGAGGAGGTCATTTTCGGGTATTACACCACGGCCGTCGAATCTCACCGGGGCGGAGATTTATAGCCTGAGTTCGTCGAGGAACCCGACTCCGAGAGGGTCGAATTTTAACCATTCGGACTTTTATTCGATGATGGGGTTTCCAGGGAGGTTGTCGAACTTTGGGAATTCGGATATGGGCAGGATGTCGAATTTTAATGTGGCGGATATGTACTCTGTTCAGTCATCCAGAGGACCTACGCCTAGGCCCTCGAATTTTGAGGAGAATTCTGCTCCTGGTGCTTTGATGAGCTCACCTAAATTCGGGTATTATCCAGCTCCGAATCCGGAGATTGCCTCGGCTGTGCCCAAGGTTTCGAAAGGGCAGCAGCCGAATCTGGGAAGTAAGTGTGCTTTTTGTTTCTATATCAAGTTCGGACATCATCCCCTTATGTGCGATATTCTAACAGAATGGTTTTTATTGCAATTAAGCTGATTAGTTATAGATTTTGTTTGGGAAAGCAGATTGTAGATTCTAAGTTTTACAATATCATGATGTTGTTGAAAACAGGCAATAAGGCTAGTACTGATGCTAAGGAGCTGCACATGTTCGTATGGAGCTCGAGCGCTTCGCCGGTTTCAGAAGTGGGTGGAGGAGCTGGTGGTGGAGCAGGAGGGGGATTACATGTGTTTGGTGGGCCGGAATTCGGAGCTTCCGAGCATTCGGGAAGGTCGGACCAAGGTGCGAAGGAAATCAGGATGATAGTTAATGATCATCCTCAAAATGGGGATGCCAAAGGTGAGAGTTTGAGGATTTCTGTTTGTGTTAAAATGTTGATGTAGATAAGGTGTTTGATAGATAAATTGATTCTGTGCGATTTGTTTAATCTTAGCTGTTCCGCAAGCCGGTAATGAATTCAGTTTTGCTGGTGGAAAAGATGAGGAGGGACAACAAAAGGAGGAGAACATTGGACTGTCGAAGCTCGGTTCCAGCTCTGCAGCTGAGCTTGAGCATAACCCGTTGGGAGGTCAAGAGGGCGGTGTGGCCAGGAAACACATGCCTCCGACAAGCGTTATAACACGCCTAATTTTGATCATGGTTTGGCGTAAGCTTATTCGCAACCCAAACACCTACTCCAGCCTCATTGGCCTCATTTGGTCTCTAATCTCCTTTAGGTAAGCAATCTTACAATCAAGGTCCCGGTTTTACCATTTTTAACGCCTTATTAGACATTTGAGTTTCCGGTTTTTGATTTTCGATGTTCTGTTTCAGGTGGAATGTGGAAATGCCTGCAATCATAGCTCAATCAATCTCCATACTCTCTGATGCTGGTCTTGGAATGGCTATGTTTAGCTTAGGTAAGTAGTATCTTTCAAACAAGCATTTTTTTATATACTTCTTTAGTTGTTGCAACTTCTACTATGTATTATATTCTGCAAACCTTTGTGTGTAAGTGCTAGTTAAGATGCTAAGGATCTTTTCTAGTTAGGATTACTAAGTGGGAACAATTATTGAAGTAACAAACACTATGGCATGACTCTTGTTATATTCAAAGTTGAATTAAAACAAGAACTTTCAAACTTAGAATTAAAATCTTGCAATAAATAAAATTGACAACCAGACAGATAAGATGATGGATAATGTCTCTGTGATGTCCTGTACTATTAAGGTGGTTGAGATCTAATTGACTTCATATGAAGTTGATGTGGTTGTTTGTTCTTCTGGACTCTTTCTATCTTATCAGGTCTGTTTATGGCCCTCCAACCAAAGATCATTGCATGTGGGAACACTGTTGCTACCTTCGCCATGGCCGTGCGGTTTCTCACTGGCCCTGCAGTTATGGCCGCCGCTTCTATTGCTGTTGGCCTTCGTGGAACGCTTCTCCACGTTGCCATTGTTCAGGTGAGCCTGTTGTCCATATATCAACCCTGAAAGAGCTCCCATGTTATCCATTGTTACTTATCGATGAATGTTATGCACTTATCCGAATAGGCTGCCCTTCCACAAGGGATTGTTCCATTTGTTTTTGCCAAAGAGTACAATGTTCATCCGCAAATTCTTAGCACTGGGTAAGCAACTTTCTCTCAAAATTTGTTATAACGTGCTCGACTACTCGTCCACATTCTAATTTACGTGGCTGATGATTTCAGGGTTATATTCGGAATGTTGATAGCGTTGCCAATCACATTGGTGTATTACATTTTGCTTGGATTATAAGCTTATCATCACATTAGAGATTGTTGATAATGGGTAGAGATTGTTGAATGGATTTTGAGATGAGGAGTGGGCAATGAATGGAATTTGGAGCATTAGAAGAGTTGTGTGTGTTGACTAATGAGCCCTTAATATTGGGAACATTCATGGGCCTAAATTGAGACAGAAAGTTCCAAAGGAGGAAAATTAAAATTATTATGTGGACTCTCTGGCCCAGTGGATAGGAAACAAGACAGAGGAAAACAGGGAACCACAGATCACAATCATCATGCACATGTAATCCAATGTAAAACCCATTAATTAGGATTTTTTAACTTTATTTTGCCTTCTCTAATCTGTGTATTAGTGTTTTGTTATGTTATTATTAAAGGAGAAATACATTATTAAGGTATTGTTAATTCACCCAGGTGATAATCACTTGTCATTTTCATATTTTGCTTTGTGTAGACTATGTTAGCTAGGATGAGTATTATATTAATTAAAGAATTATTGTCGTAAAGATATTGAAAGAGTTCAATTAAATTAAAAATCTTGGAATTTGGAATTTATATATGGATAGAATAAATTCATTTGACAATTATGATTTATGAATATCTTTCTATTCGTAAGACTGACATGTGACTGGCTTTATTATGTGTTAAGTCAATTATAAGGACTTTAACATCTTTTGAACGTTGATAATCTCAAACCTAACTGAAAATGACACTGGTAACTTTCCTAACCTTTGTCATCTTGCGGTGAGATTAATTGACAAAAAGGAGATATATTTAGCAATTAAGAACTCAATATTTGGAGGGAAACTACGGTAAAATAAAATTTGAAGTGATACTAGCTGGTCGACAAGACAACCAGGAAGTGTCCTGGACGATGGTCTTTAGATAATTTATTTAAACGTTGATTTAAATTGTCAAAAAATTTCATTGATATTATTAATTATTTTTTTAACATTGAAGTTTTTTATATTACAACAAAACTAAATTAATTAACAACATCGACATTATAATTAATAATATAAGTGGTTTTATTTGTAACATGGATCGTCTCTAGATAGTGTCCCTCGTAAAACTTTGTGATTATATGTATTACCCTAGCTTCTTAACGAATTAAATTATTAAAAATAAATAGAAATGATATACAAAAACGAATGGATGGAGGTATTTTAATTTCACTTTTTTACAAATTAAATATCTTTCTTGGAGAATAACATGGTTTACCTTTTTAATTTTAATAAACCAACGATAACTCATATTATTGCTTCAATTGTAATCGTTCTTATAACCTCATACCTCAACTACCGTATAATTCTAATGTTGTTGAAATTCAAAATCTGCACCTCTTACAAACAATCTCAACTCCTTACCACCAGATCACCTTATGACTCCTGATAAAAGCTCTAAAGGTAAACAATATTTTTGAAAACATCTATATTTCGAGGTTGATATTTATAGCCGGAAACTTTTAAACTAATCACAATAATAACTATAGATTATATTGTAACTTACAAAATATTATAAAAATTATTCAAAATATTATACCGGTACATAAAATATCGGTATCTATTATTAGGTCCCTTAAGATTAAGATATCGAAGAGTTAGGTGCATGTACAACACTATGAATTTTATTTTTTTCTGAGAAAAGGTATGGAAAAAAGATAGATTTGAATGAAAAAGGGATTTGCTTTTTAGCTTTGTTGAGTTGTTGACAACTTGATGCGCCCACAATTTAAGTGATAGAAAAATGCAAAATACTTTCACACGTGATTGCACTTCCACCACATGCATGTTTGATTAATTTGGTACATGAACATGTCAACATGTATTCTCAATTACTTTTTCATGTTCTCGATCGAGCTAATTTACAATAATTATTCAGATTACATCAACAGATAAACATTAGTAGGAACGATCCAGCACAACCTAGATGGGAAGACATTTTATTTTTAACTAATACATTATGAATTCGAATCATTTTTATCATTTTAAAATAAATAAAATACTAATTATAGTGAAACATTATATATTTTTATTAGAACAATCTATATTATATATACTCATGAAAAATAATATAAAATGCTCATCAACAACATATCTAATTATATTGTAATATACATATGTCGAATTAATATTGTCTCATTTTTCTTTAATAAATATTCATTTAATACTACCTCACACTTAAATATCAAAAAAATAAATTAAATAAACAAATTACTCTCAATTTATTGTAAGCTCACATACCATTTAAATTATTTATTCCCTCTTCAACATTAATATAACCCAACAAAACAACAACAAATAATATCATATTGGTTATTAGAAACACAATAAGAGCTATATTAAATTGACGGATAGAGTATAAAATGTAATTTTGCATTTAAAAATAGAGACTTAAAAATATCAATCAGTTCATTGAATATGTTATTAATATACATGTATGTGTCCTTCCGATTTAAATTAGGTTAAAGGGAAATGCATAAATCATACTATGTCGGAAATCTTTCTCTTTGCAGATGAAACATGCCTTGTTGCATATCAATGTGTATATTCTATACACTTTCCAATTTCTTCATAAAATCTTTAATTAGTGTACATATCGGGTTTAGGTTAGAATGTGAGCACATGTGGATTCACGACAACTTTTGTAGAGCTTCAACCAAGTTTATTTAACCACTCATTCATTCCGATTTGGATTTTCGGGATTCCGCACAGTGATCAAAATCATTTGGAACTTATCCACTGTTATTTTTTCATTCATCTTAGTCGATGTGATATAATTTTGTTTCGTATTTATGCATCTTATATAGAGTTTTATTATATCTAAACTACTTTCTTATATTTAAGTTTTTAATGATTTAAAAATTACAATTAGGTCAAAAATGAAAAGTTAGAATCATACATCTCTTCTAAACGGAGTAATTACCTCAGTGTAATGGTTGGCTTTTTATATTATGTATAAAAATTAAAAGTCAGTCTCTTATAAGAATTTTTTTTAAACGGTAAAATTATATTAATATTTTTAAAAGTGTACAAGGGCATAAGAAAAACTCGGAATTCAAGTCCCAAATTACATCAACTTTCTTTACTACTCATCCAAACCAATATACAAATAATCAATTCTAAACCAAACATTACATTAATGGTAGATCATGGACCACAATAATTTCTCACTCCTAAAGGAATCGCGGCTTCTCAACCCAGAAACATTCACAACCACCTACTCACTTCAAACTTTCCATACAGCTTGTGATGCACTACGAAGTAATCTTGGCCACCCCTCGAGTCTAGTATGTCTCAACACGAAGTCGAGCAAAGAGTTCGGGGTATTAGCCGTAATTGACCCAATCAAAATCAAAGTGGAGGGAATACCTACACTACACACAAGGTATAGTGAAAGGTGATGTTCCACGAGAGCAAACAACCAGTATCACAAACATAAAGGACAAAAGACAAAGTAGTAATTCTGATCACCCCTCGAGTCTAATATGTCTCAACACAAAGTCAAGCCAAGAGTTTGGGATATTAGCTGCAATTGACCCCAACCAGGACTCAAGTGGAGGAGATACCCCAACTACGCACAAAGCATAGTAAAAGGTAGACCCGATAGCCTTGACCCCGACCCGAACTCGAAAGTAGACCCGAAATTATCACGTTCGCATACCCAAAAATGACCCGATACCCGACCCGAATCCGAACATGACTCAAAATTGCCATATCCTAAAATGACCCGAAAAACGAATTGACCCAGTGTATCAGAAGCGACCCGATTAGAATGATATGAATAGACCCGATCCGAAATCACCCTATTAGAATTGACCTGAAAGCACCCGACCTGAAATGATCCGAGTTTAGAATTGACCCGAAATGACCCGAATCCAAATTGACCCAAATCATCCGGTCTGAAATGACTCGAATGAGAATCGACCCAAAATCATTCGATTCGAAAATGACCCGAATCATCCGACGCGTACTCAAAAGATCTGAAATGATCTGGATTAGATTTGACGCGAAATCACAAGTACCCCAATGGATTCCATTACTAGAGGGCACCATTTGAAGCTTGAACCTCATATAACTAGTTGATGTAAAGAGAATAAACTAAAGTTATTGTATATAATCTAGATTTTTTATTGTACTATAGGAAAGTTTGTTGGACATGAAGTATCTATTTTATTAAATCTCATATAATTTTATCTACAAAAATTTTTAAAAATATTTTGAACATATTTTTGAATTCACCTCGATAAGAAGATTCCATAGACATTAATCTTGAAAGCTACTATTATAAAACTAGAATGATCGCAACATGCTACAAATGATATATTTTTTTTCTTTATTTTCACTTAATTTTTTATTCTTCTAAAAAGGATGACTTTTAAAGTTTATCCAACAAACTTGTACCTTTTAATAGTCTACTTTAAAAAAATTAAAAGTAAACGTATGTGTGATTGAATTGCATTAAGTTCATCAAGCAGTTAAGTCATATCAGTATGCATTCTCCATTTACAAGTATAATTATGTATCATCTATCAATTGTTTGAATATGACTTCAAACCCCTGATAAAACCATTGAACAATTTACTTGCAAAAATATTATATTCATTAACAGGTCTAAGACAAAAATATAATATAAGAAGAAACAAGATTTTAAAATGAAAAGGACTACAAAGATGATAATTTGGTACATTTCCCTGAAGCATATTGCATAGTAAGTAACAAACTAATTACATCCTCATTTTCTTTGTCAATTCAAACCCAAAGTCACAAAACTCTAATTAGAGAAGTCTTTCACATGCTAGAAGTTAGAACAAAGAGACTTTCAACAGTAACATAGCATTATTGTATAGTATATTAAAAATGTGCATTGCATAAAACTACCTCAATATTCGACTCGAAACAAAAACGACCCAAATCCGAAAATATTAGACTCGAAACAATCTAAACTTTTTTAATCCGAAAGGACCCAAACCCGAATAACACTTAAATCCGAAAATAGTCGACACGAAATAATCAGATTTTTTTTTAATCTGAAAGGATCCAAATTCGAATAACATCCGAACCCGAAGTGATCCGATCCAAAGCGACCCAAAATATCAATAACCTGAAATGACCCAAACCATGTTATCATCCGAACCCGATCATTACCCGGACCCGAGCCGAGCCGAAAATGACCCGAAATAAAAAGCGGACGAGAATGATCCGATATAAATTAACCCGATCCGAATCACCCGATTGCTAGGTCTAGTAAAAGCTGATATTCTACGATGGTTACCGAGCCGATTCTCCCCGAAAGTAGAAGGTCGAACAGGGGAAATCACCAAGAAGGAAAGTCACCGGAAGATCAACACGCGCCCAGACCACAAAGGTCGGCCAAAAAGACTCGCAAACAACCAACCTCAAGATATTTAAAATTAGATCACACTGGTCTAGTTCCTCAAGTTAAACGTCCCATGACTCCTCAGAGTATACAAGATACTCCTCTTACCAAGACTCAATAGTCACTCCTCAACCGAACAAGAATTCATATTCTTTATCTCTCTTGACTGATGCTCCATTATATTTGACTGAAAATCACTTCAATTCAGTTCAGTTTTGCTTAGTCATAAATTTATATTATATTTTAATTAAGTTTAATAAATTTCAATTGAAAATAATCGAGTCTTATATTTTGGACCTAGTTAATTATAAAATCCCCATTTTATTTCACGAAAAAGATTTCCATTATAAATCATATAAATCATTAAAAACTTAAACGTAAAACTCAGTAGTAGAAGTGGATGTTATATGCAAAAAAGTCCAAAGTTTGCAATTAGCAAAGTGCACACCCCAATCCAAATGAATGCATCCCAAGAAAGAAAGATCGAGTGGGTGCAACGCTGCAGTGCAATCGATGATGATACGGTGTCGTAATGGAGGGGAACAAACGCTAATAGTACAAATATCTGCTGATGATCGATCGATCGATCAAACTTTGGATTTCTCGTCGATCCGCCATTAATTCTCCAAACTCTCGATCTCTGATAACCTTGCATTAGAATGAATGTCATCGTAAACTACGCAATTATGCACGCAAATACCTCTATACTTCTTTTCATGTAACCACTATACATACACTAGTATTATAAATTTTGGTCATACGTGTCCAACCTTGACTTTTTATAACGCATGCACGTAAGATTTTGTAAGTTTTAACGCTTGAGCTTTAAATAAATTGCACAATACAATTTTTATAATATATAACAAAATTATATAATATTTGATCAATGATTGTACGAATAATACACCCTTCCACCATATTGAACACAACTTATTCGCAAATTGAGCAATGACCATTATAAAGCTAAGTTAAACCGAGTGGCATGATTTGCTAGGTAATTTCAAATGACCAGATAATATATGTGATGACTCGTACCGATTGAGAATATTTTGAAATGTACATATTTGGCCAGTACGTTTGAATTTGAACAGTCTGTTGGCATGGCCAGTAATATATTATATTGTCCTTTTCATGAATTAAATATGTATGCATAAGTATATAATAAATTCATTCAGAAACATAATTCCAAATTTCGCAAAGAGGACATAAAATGGTCCCTATCGATGTCTCGCCATTATGCATATGGTCTCCCTTTCATACACCCTGTGCTACTGCAACTCCAAAACAAACCACAAACTCGATCCACAATATACGTTCTACTTCATATGGAAGTTCGGAGGTCATTGGGGACGGTGTGTATGGGTATCTTAAAAATAAACCGGCCCGCTATACGCAATTTGTTTGTATAATTATCCTAACTGGAATATTTATTACTAAATCGTGGCAGAATAGGTGGTACGTGGAGGGATTGACACAAATGAAAGTATGTATCGTGAAATTGATAATATGATACAACGTAGAAAAAGTGTTATCTAAATTAAAACGGTTTAAGAATATATTTCACGATACATGATATAATACATAGTATCCATAGATACACATTGAAATCATGTAAGTACACTAGATGTTATTTTTGTTTGAATTATAATTTTTAGAGGGCCGGCTGTGATCATTAACTTGAACGTGGGGAAAATTCACTTCGGATTTAATTGAAAATTAAATTTTAAAAAATGATTCAGGATAATAATTTTGTTTGTAAAAAATGTGTATTATAAAGTGTAAATATTGTATTATAGAATATAAATAATATAGTTTTCACATTTAAAATTATGTATTTAATATGATAATATATGATTTTTTGTTGTATTATCGAGTTCATAATATTTTTTTAAATTATTGGTTATAAAAGGGTGTTGGTCCGTAATACTCACTTGAATGTGCCTGGTTGAAGAAAGCTGATCCAATCCAATTTCAGGAATCATTTAAGCCCCAACCCAATTTCTGAAGTCAATCAGCCTACAGTCCAAATATTGCTATGGTATAATGGACCGTTGATGAAAGCACATGTACGTGCCCGGCTAGCCCATCACAAAAAAACTGGTTTTGCTCTCACTTCCTCCAGATGATGCCACGTGCTCTTGGCCTTTTGCAAATTCAACTTTAGTTTCTTCTCCAAAATAGTATTTAGGTATTATTGCAAGTTGAGTCCTACTATTATAACATGGAATAATATATATTACTCCCTTCGTCTCATAAAATAAGATGTAAAATTTTTTATACTGTTTAAAATGTAATTAATTATTTATTTTTAAAATATAAATATTAAATTAGTTAGTGAAGGTTTTTAGTTGGTGGAAGTACTTTTTGAGTATAATATAAATATTAAATTAGTTAATGAGGTACTTTTTTATTATTTTTAGAATGTGTTTAGTTTTGTGGGCCGTTCATAAACGGAATATGTGTCTTATTGTACGGAATGGAGGGTGTAACATTTTTATTTCCTCTCCCTAACTTAACTTCATACATTAATTATCTTTAATTACCATACATAATTTTACATTTTAAAAATAAATAAAGTTACTATACATCCAAAAATATTTAAAAAAATCTTACATTTACACACATACACTTAAAATTCTTATATATTACAATTAATTTTTAATTTAAATTGTATCTTTTGTTATGTATTTAATGGAGATAAATATATATTTTTGTAATTAAATATTATACTTTTTCGGTATAATTTTTAAACATATTCAATTTTATGAATTGATTATAAACTATAGCGTGATTAAAAAAAATCAATAAATAATATGATGAAACGTAAAGAGTAATATTAAAAGACACAATTTAGTTAAATATTTTTTCAGCATCATTTAACGGCTTCGTATAAAAATAAAAAATTTCGGTTTAAACTTATTAAAATAATAAATAATTCAATTGTATAAATAGAATACTTTTTATCATCATCTCCAAATATCATTTTTTGCATTCATTCTAAACTTGGTGCATTTTTTTTTCTCATCAAAGTTGAAAATGATACTATGAAACATGGTTGAATTAAAAAAGAAGAGGACTTGAATTGTAATGTTAGAGAACTTGATGTGCTATTGGAAATGATTGAAGTTGCACTTGGAGTAGGCAAATGATGTGTCATCATCTAAAGGAAGCCCCTAGCATAGAAAAAATACAAAAAAATGGCATTTTAGGGTCTCTATAGTCTACGACTCTACGTAATGTATCAACCCCCACAATTTGGGACATCTCTAAAAACAAAAATAACACTCCAAGCAGAATTATACGGTATGGTACACTGCATAGTAAGGATAATAAGACGTTCACTCATATATGATGTCTTTTCTACTCTTTAAGGCTTCAGAGTTGTAAAGTAATATGTTGATAAGAAATTAGGTTGTATGGAAAAGGTGTAAATTAAAGTTCAAACTCAAACATTATAATATAAATAACTTATTTGAAAAAATTACTCTTAAAGAGCTTATTGTACTTACAATGTACTTTTATATTATGGTATATTTATAAATGGATAACTATTAAAATTATACAATTAAATACTTAATTTATGTTAAATACTTAATTAAATTAAATCAAATCAATTTAAACAATTATATATCACGATAGAACGTATAGTGTATTCTCATATTTTAATGTTTGAATGAATGAAAATAAGTCGTATATAGTGCATTATGATGTGTTATAGGTGCGTATAATTTTGACATCGGAAAATTAAAGAACATTTGACAAGGTATTTTCAGATTTATGAAATGCTAAGAACTACAAAATCACCCATTTTAAGGTGTTTTTCACTTTGATCATTAAATTTCACCCGTTATCTGTTAACTATAAAAGTGTCTCATATTATCAATCAATCTATCAATAGTACTTTTTCATACGTAGAAGTTAGCTCAACCCTCTATCTTTCAATTACATTAAGTAAGTCCCCTTCCTCGGAGCAAGCTAGCTTCTGGATTTTGGAGTGTCGTAGCTGAGGGAAATTTTTTTTTATGTTAGAGGGAGGCATTGCCACTTTTAGTACACTACTTCAATACTGATCAATTTTAGTACACTAGTTTAATAAATGTGGAATTTTAATATTCCGATCAATTTACTGATCAAATCGGTTACGTATCAGCCGTAGTATTAATTTTTCCGTCAAATTACTTATTGCAACAATATTTTTGTATTTGAAAATAAAAATTAAAAATTGAATGGACATGTGTCGACATCCTGTTCATTCCAATTTGTATTTTGTAAAATGAATTTAAAAATTGATTTTAAATTATAATAAAATATATAAAAATTGTGAAAAAATATAAATTATAATTTTATATTGAATTTATATATATATATATATATATATATATATATTAAAATTAAATAAAAATAAAAATTCATTAGTTAAATTCAAATTAAAAAGGGGAGACATGTGTCACTCGGTCGTAATTTATGGATATAAATTGTTTAATATAATTTTAAAATATTTTAATAATATAAAAAAATATTTCACATTTTATTACATATAAACTAAATAAAAATTTAAAAACGCGATTTGTTACAATAAACCTTCAATTGGATTTTAAAATTTTGCAAGTGATTCGTCTTTTTACTATAGTAAATGGCATTTTTTAAATTCATTTTAATTTTATATTACTTGTAATAAAATATAATATGTAGTTTATATTTAATAAAATATTTTTCAAAATTATTTGCATTATTTTTTAATTATATTAAACATTTAATTCTCAGAAATTATGAGAGGATGACATATGTCCCCCCCTTTTTAGTTTGAATTTAATATAATTTAAAAAAATCAATTTTATTAAATAAACAATTTTATTAAATTTTAAAATCAATTTTATTAAATCCAACACGTGTCCCAGTATTTTTATTTTTTATTTTTAATATATTAAAAAATAATGTAAATAAACAAAATATTAATTTTTTCATAATTTTTATGATTTTTTGATAATTTTAAAATAATTTTCTAAATTATTTTTGAAAATACAACTCGAAACCAACGAAATCGTGCCACATGTCCTTTTTATTTTGAATTTTATTTTTTTATACAGAAATACGATCCTTATACTGAAATTGACCGGAAATTTTCAATTTCGACAGCGTACTCGTCTATTTGATCAGTAAATTAATCGGAATATTAAAATTTTATTAATGTTGAACTATTGTAGTAAAATTAATTTGCAATATTTCACTCTGACGTATGAGGAGAAACTTTTTGCCGTCGTAGGTAGCATACCATGTGAGATGGTCCTTAGATGCAATTTGGACTTGCATTATTGTTCCATGCCAAACCAGAAGATTGCAATGTTAGGTATAAATGCACTAACAAAACCATACCATAGTGTTTCATGTTTAGAGTTCAGGAATTGCCCACGGTATGGGCAATATCGTTCTCTTTGGACTGGTATGTATAAAATGTTGGTCCATCACTTTGACAATATTTCCTTTTATACATAAGAAATTTAAAGAAAAGTTATATAGAATCAATTGAATGCTAATATCCGTTGAATTGCGGCAAATCAGATGCCCAAAATTAATTCATGTCAATCCAATTATCCAACCTCACTAGAAAACATAATCGACTTCCAAAGCTGCAAAAATGGGAAAAGCCGAAAACAAATTGGTGCCCATGGAAGTTGTCGCGACTGGGAGAATCAGGGTGCTGTAGGAGGTGTCTTGCATGATGCGACATACAATGGCTATGGGGATTTAGCAAACGGATTGCCTGCCCTATTGTGGAAGAAGCTGAGATTCGTGCACTTATTCATGGTCTTAAATTGGTTTGGGATACATGGCTGCCGAATATTATTGTTGAAACGGATTGCCTATCCATCAATCATGATATCACAAATTAGTACAATGTTCCCGATCCTCTTATGGCAGTGATTGCAGAATGCAAAGGTTGCCTTCGAAAGCCTTGAAACATTGAGTTTCTCTGGATTCCACGAAGTGTAAATAAATTAGCAGACGCTTTAGCTAAGTTTGATAACCATTGTAAATATGAGAATGGATTTCCAGATCACATTCCATCTTATTTACGGGCACTTTTGATCTCCGATGTAACCTAAGAGCATTTATCATTACTTTACCCGGAAAAAAAAATCGTTCTCTATAGTATTGGTCGTGGGATTAGTCGCGCCAATCCTCGAAACCCACTATGGACAACCAACAGCCTCACGAGTGGGTTTTGAGGCTGGGTCCCGTCATGACTCAATTCCTTTTTTTACTTCTTTTTAACTCGTTTTGGTATTTTAAATTTATAAAGTATAAAGTGGTCACTGGTCGTTTTTTTATATCTATAAATACAGACTAGTGAACACATGCTTCCTCACATCTCATAATCCACTATTTTCATTAGTGATCATGTTTTTCGATGCGGTTTAAATAAAAAAAATACTATTTCCAACTCCAAATCGTTTATAAATTTGAATATTCGTACTGATATAACTTTTATAAGTAATAAAAAAGTAAAAAAATTCCATGACCACTAGGGGTGCACATTATGATCAATCTGATCCGATCCGAAGTTCAGATTGATCCAAAGGTTCGGACCACCTCAAGGTCAATCCGAAATACAATCCAACCTGTTTAGGTCGGAGATTTAAAAAAATCGAATTTAATGTTAAATATAAAATAAATAAATAAATAATGTATAATACAATTACAAAAATAACGGTGGAAAGTAGAAGCATGAACAACAAGCTAACATAAAAACTTCATCCATCAAATTGCGGATTGATGAAGTCCAAAATTCTAATTAAGACCACATCCAATCAAATAAATTCACAAATTATATCAAGTTCAAAATAACAAATATGAAAAATACGGAGTTAATGTTCTAGAATAAGGATTACGTTCCATTGAAATAAAAATAGAAAGTGCAATAGCTTCCAGCAACCAGAATGCCAATTTTCAGCAGGCATCTAAAATGCCAAATTTCAGCAAAATAATAGATTTGGCACAGAGCAACGACACATGCAACATGAGACATGCACACTTCAGCAGCACATCGGCACAAGCTCAACAACACAACACAAGAAGAAGAAAATAGAACAACAGGAGATTAGAACAGAACAACACCATATCAATAACTAAATTAAAAAGAAACAAGTTCAAAGATAGATTTATATAGTATGTTTAATGCGGAAAAAAATTGATGAAGAGCTTACTTTTGAGTAGGTATTACTAATCATTCGATAGTAGTTCATTCCTCATCCGTTACTTTCAAATATGCAATAAATTAAAATAAATTATTAATGTAGAATAATAGGTAATTCATGCATATAAGTAGTTTCAAACAATCAAATAAATAGGTCTTACATTTTTCAATCTCATGAACAAAATCATATTCATCCTTAAAAGTTAAGACACGTTCATGACGTATGGACGTGTCCAATCTTGTGTACAAATTAGCACCTCATCAGTTTCAGGATTCAACGAAGCTCCAAAATCAATTAATTATACGACCATCTGTGGAGAAAGCTGATTCGGTGGCAACGGTAGATATGTGGACAACAAAGACATTTCGAGCCATCCTTGCTAAGACGGGATAGTTGTTCTTATGATCATTTCACCACTAAAGTCCGTTACAATCCATCAATTCAAAACCATCTTAGGTGATCTTATCGACATCCATGCCTCAATAATCTCAAAACTTGCTTGAACCCTATCATAAAAGTCTCTATTCACTGCTTTCTTAAGAGGTCTTCCAACTACACCTAACTCAATGGTAGTCCGTCTTTTTTAAGTTGAACGAGAAAACTTGATGTTAGAATTTGTGGTGTCCTTATATTCTTTCAAAATCTCTTTCAAAGAATCCATTGATGAATTAGCTAAAGACTCACCGATGCCATATGATCCAATGATACTAATACCTAGTAGGGTTTTTCTACGATGAGACATGGTTTTGCCCTGACAAAGGGCAACAAATAAAAAAAATTTATATATATATTCCTTTATATTTTAAAATATGATAAAAAATAGTTAATTCTAAAATAATATTGTTTATCTTTTGAATATATTATAAGGTAAAATTGATTTTTTCGATTAATATTTATAATTTTCTAATTTAAATATTCATAAGGCGAAAGTACGATGAAGTGCTCACCTTATCGAAAACAATGGTGTATTGTACATTGGTGTCAACACAAGAAGAAAATGTTCTACTCCATCCCAAAACTATCAGCTTTAACATATTAAGTTACTTCATCACCTATCCTCTTCGTCTTGTCATCCAAATGCTTCTAATCCTTCCAAACTATTTTATGCAGCTAGCAAGCATCACAACTTCCTCACAACATTGAAATACTCTATAAGAATGAAATAGAAATGATGCATGTCTGCACGTGAATCAGAATTAATCATGCAATTCCCAACAAATTTGTGTGACGAGATTGATCGGGTGTTTGAGATGCATTTTCCTCCTAATTGCATCGACCGACGTGTTGGTCGTTAAACATATGACAAATACTTGTGTAGATCTTTCATTTACCAGTTGTCACGGGAGCTCATGGACATTTCAACAGATCTACTCTTTTACATGTTCCGCATCAACAAGTTCCCTTCATAGCAGACGACTGTCCACCTTATCTATCTCTGCTACTGTGAACCAATAAAGAAATTACGATAGTCAAACAAGGTGTAGTCCACCCACACGATCATTGAATTTGAGTCGAGGAACATAAACTTAAAAGTGTATACCTAGATCCTCATATTAGTTTCTCTGTGAATCGGTACCATGACCGTTTGATGTCGAGTTGTAGAATACAAGGTGGATTTATACGAGATAAGTATTATGTCGAACCGCAACCCGGAGCACCTTTAGATGATTACCATATGCAGTACATGATATCGAAGATTACATACCCACCCCTTAAGACTTGTTAGAATAATGGAAACAAAATTTTTTATCGTCAAGAACTTAATTACGGTATTCCCCATAACCATTTTTAGAGTGAATTCTATAGACATACTTTTGCCCTGTCTGACAACATGTAGCAAACTAAGAAATAAAAAAAATTATTTCGTTATATTTTAAAATATTAAAATAAAAAATAAATAAATCTAAAAACAATTATTATTTTTATTTTTAAAAATATTTTAGACAGTAAATATGAATTTTTAATTTAAATATGCATATGGCGAAAGGGCGATGGGGTTTGGTAAGGCGATCACCTAGTCGCCTTGTGAATATTATAATTAGAAAATGCAAAATTCTATAAGTATATTTCGAGTCTATTTAAACTCTGAGCTTATGTAAGGGTATGAACCTTTTTAGTAAAACTAGTTGATAAGCTAGAAGGCTGATTTTTTTTTTTTTTTTGACAATTTTCTACATCTTTTTCTTTTTAAACGACTAAGATTACAAATACTTTACTTATATACCAACACCTCTTTACCTTCTAAAGTACCTTATTTCTACATCTTATTAATAGCGGAAAAATAATTCACGCAAATTTATAAGAACCCGTATACTATTCGAAATTAATAAAAGAACCAAAATGAACTGGTACTACTACAAAGTGGACTAAAATTCAAAAGATCACGACTACATTAACCAAACTAAGTGTAGCAAGTAAAATTGCACAAATGATAATCTATTCAACTTGTTTAATGCAGGGTACAATTCTCTAGTCTAATTCTCTGATTCTAGTTTCCTAAGACGACGAACTTGGATCTTCAAATTCTTCGGTCTAGAACATTGTCTTCAAATTCGAACGAACGTCGATGCGAGGACTTCTTGGCTTGATCTCGGATCGAACTGACAAACTTGTAGACGTTTATGGCGAGCAATGACGATCTTCTTGGAGATTTGACGAACTCTACGAAGAGTGCTTCTCGATCGTCGCAGGATTTGGCCTTTGATCTTCTTTAGAGGAAGTCTGGTTGGCTGAAAACGTAGTATTGACCATTCCATTCTAGTAGTATTGAACTTCTGTGAAGGGCCTTTCGTCTGCGAGCACCTTCTTGACCATTCCATTCTAGTAGTATTGAAAGCATTGATGCAAAGTCGAAG
>JAYMSP010000566.1:0-47015 GCA_036897095.1 Plantago elongata
ACAAATAGGTAGCGGTATTTTTTTCTTTTTGGCTTGCGCATGTACGGTGGGGAAAAATTTAGGGTTTTAAAATCTCAGTTAGTTGAACACTATCGTGCTGATAACGTGTTGAGAGAAAATATAATAGAGTTTATTCTGATGTGTATAATGAGAGAGTACATGTATATATTTATAGAATAGATAGAAGCTTCTAGAGAGCCCGTACCAGTTGGGCATATAACAATCTAGCTAACCCAATACTAACTCTTGTACATTTATTCTTTAACATTTTGTTTGTTATAGTCGTTAAATATATGTATTTTTCGATAAGTTATGTTCCTACAAAATTTAATTAGTTCCTATATGAAAATCTAAAAACGTTAAATGATGATTGTTTCTTTATTAATTT
This sequence comes from Plantago elongata, assembly GCA_036897095.1. NCBI lineage: Eukaryota > Viridiplantae > Streptophyta > Magnoliopsida > Lamiales > Plantaginaceae > Plantago > Plantago elongata. Next base: position 389 of record JAYMSP010000566.1, read on the forward strand.
AAAAAAAATCATATGAAAATCATTACATTTGGTGTCAAACATTATAAATTCACTTAAGTTATTTAAATTTAGTAAAGTAAAAGATTAGTTATTTACTTAACTATTTTTTTTTTTTGTAATTATATATTCTTCTGTTTCTGCAAAAATATAAATTCATTATTAAGTTAAGTTAAAATAGGCATAGTATAAAAAATGATTAAATTGCGAGGTGTAATAATACAAATATTAAAACATTACACACCATCCATATATACCAACCACATCTATTTATATTTTAATTTCTACAATTTTCATTTTTAATTAATTATTTTAAGGTATAACTTTTTGTATTTATAATATTTTTATTTAATCTATCATATGAAATTATAATATTAAAAAATTATACAGGACCCTAAAAACTTGAGCCGGCCCTGAATGCAGCTTATAAACCATTCTGAGAAAACAAAATCAAAGCATGAGCAATTAATTACCGACGTAATCCTTATTTTCAAACAATGAGACTAGAAAATAGAAATGAAACCAGTAAAGGGAGTATTAACCTCAGAATAGGATTGAATAATGAGCTTGGAACAGAGATGGCGGTAACTCGGATCAAACCTATTCAATTAGATCTCTCTTCCAATGAATCCTAAAATGCACAGTTTGGAAAAATAGGCGAAACTGCTAACAACGCAACTGAGTTAGGGTTTATGGAGACTTACCTTCTGATAGCTTCAGGTTTTTCAGAGATTGATTGAGCAGAACAAGGTTCTTCTACTCATGTTTATTTGTTCCTTTTTTCTTAATTGTGAATGTGATTAAGTATGTTTATATATTTATAGATTTTAAAATGACCTTGTACAAGATAAAGTAATATTTGATAGATGGAAATGCAATAAATATTTATATGTGTTAGTGAGAGATTTTGTGTTCATGAACCATATTATTCGGTTATAAAACATATTCTAAAATTGTACTTTCATATTTTTATAGCATATACTTTTAATGTATATTGTTTAACTCGGTCAATATAAACTTTTAATTTTATTAATTTTGATAAAAACAAGAAGATCTAGTTCGTAGACTTCAACTGTCCGGCTCCAACGGATAGGTGCTCATACTAGGAAGAAGTCATACATAAAAGAGTTGGATGCTTGCATTTATTCCATCTTATTCCAGAGATAATACCATCCCTCATTTGCCGTTAGTTTTGACAGGAGAGACTAGATAGTTCGAGAAATGGAGTTTCCCGCTAGATGTTTCAGTTAAACGGCAAATTCTATTTCTATCTTATTTGAAAAGATCCATGGCCGTCTCCATTATCTACTAATGTCTCATAACAAACACCCAAGCCCCCCTCCCAAAAAGAAACCTTTTAGATAAAGACCTTAAAATGTACATATTAGGTTCAATTAAAAATTAATTTAAAAAATAATCCAACTCAATAATTAGAAAGTGGGTCAGACTATAATGATACTTATCGATATAAACATAAAAAATCCTACCTAAAACCTTGGGAAATTTTATTAAAGTAAGACACTGTCACTTTAGGTATATTAAAGTGAGAGTGACTAATTTGAGTACACTACTATTAACACCTGTCCAATTGGAGAACTTCGATCGATTTTCTGATCAAATTGATGACGTGGCCGCCGGACTTGCAATTTTCCCACCAAATTCGTGTTTGACTCGTATTTTGGCATTTTAAATTCAAATACGGGACACGTGTCGCGTCCACGTGAATTCTCGGTATAAATTGTGAATTATAATTATAAAATGATTTTAAAAATTATGAAAATATTTTAAAATTATAAAAACTCATATTTCACCTTTTTACGAAAAAATATATTTTAAAATCGCATTAGCTACAACACTCTCATATTCTCACAGCTGACTCATATTTGACTCAAATTTTTAAAATTCAAAGTAAAATACGGGACATGTGTCATTCTCTTGTAATTTCTGGGTATAAAATATTTAATATAATTAAAAAATAATGTAAAAAATTCTGAAAAATATTTTTTAAAATTCTGAAAAATATTTTTTAAAATATAAAAAAATATTTTTTACGTTTTATTACATATAAAATAAATAAATAAAATAAAAATAAATTTAAAAAATACAATTTACTACAATAAAAAAAATGAATCACTTACAAAATTCAAAGACCCAAATGATGGATTACTGTAGCAAATTGTGGTTTTAATTTTTTGAATTTTTTTAATTAATTTTATATGTAATAGAATGTAAAATAATTTTTAAAATCTTATTGAATTGTATTAAACAATTTATACCCATAAATTATCTAATGCGATTTTAATTTTTTTATTAATTGTAAAAAATGTATTTTTTTAACTGTTTGTATAAAATGTAAAATAAATTTATATAATTTTTCATAATTTTTAAAATCATTTTATAATTATAATACACAACTTATACCGAGAATGAACGTGGACGCGACACGTGTCCCATATTTAAATTTTAAATACAAAAGTACGAGTCAAATACGGGTCAAATACAAATTTGGAGGGAAAATTGATCGGAGTTCCTCAATTGGACGGGTGGTTGCACTAGTGTACCTAAATTGATCACTTTCACTTTAATGTACCTAAAGTGGCAGTGTCTCACTCTAGTGTGCCTAAAATAAAATTTTCACCTAAAACCTTAATTGCCGTCGTTTCACAGCCTACTGCTTGCTTTCTCTCTTTACTTCTCTATCTAAATCGCCAGAAACTAATGAATCAACCATGAAAGTCATGAATTCAACTTGCCATTGATTGATCGTGCTGCTATATCTTCAAAATTTTGCGTAAAAACCGTACGCAAAAAGGTTAGATATGTTTTGAATGATGTTTCTTTGATTTTTTTTTTTTTGTGATTTGATTGAGAAATCATGCTAGATAGCTTCGAATCTACCTAAATTTGAAAAATCAAGTTCGAAAATTTGTAGATCTATACTTATTCGTCTATATTTTTGTGTTTTGTTTGTAACTCATTGTTGATGTTGTTGTTTATGTATTCACATGGTGTGATCGTGCTTGCATAAGGTTCACACGCTGTTTTCATTCAAAATTTGACCACAATAATGAACTCAGATATGAAAAAACAAGCTATACAACGTTTCTATGTTGTTTCGTATATGTTCCATATTCTAAACTAAACTACCCATATGTCCTGGAATATGTCCTGTGTTTTCAATTAAACCTTAATGTCATGTTGTGCTCTGTTTTTTGACAACATCATATCGAGTTTTGTTTGTTACTATATTTTTCATGTCCTTACGTATATATGCTATCTTCTTGCCAATATGCCCCATGTTCTCAACAACATTCACTATGTTTGCTATCAAATAGTTGCTCAATCCATATTAAAATATTTTTTTACGTCGTAGTCCATGTTCTCTACTATTTTGCCTATGTTATGTGTAATATTCCTTGTATTTGCTATGAAATAGTTGTTATAGTCCATATGAAAATTATATTTGCAATGTAATTCATGTTTTATGCTATTTGATCAATGTTTTCTGTAGTCTTATCTATGATTACAATGTAGTGGTTGCTCTGCCATATGATGAATATGTTTCCATGAGATTTTATGTTCTCTGCTATTTGATCCATGATCTCTGCATTGCACCTCATGATACCATGAAAAGTAGTTGGTATGTAGCAGTAGAGTCTTGTTATGATGTCTAACCCATGCTCTATGACACATGATCAATGTTGTTTGCATTGCACCCCATGATACAATGAAAAGTAGTTGGCATGTTGTTGTATGATTTGTTCTATGTTCTTAATGATTTGTTCTAATGTTGATGTTCTCAATCATATGATTTATGATACCAATGATATGTTTCATGATCTCAATATTATATATGTTATATGATCTCATTGATATGTTCTATTCATCGATATGTTCTATTCAAAATAATTTCGAGATTGATCACGGTATGACATGTGTCAAGAGCTTGAGATGCTTTCGATGCTTGAGGCACTTTCGACGTGTGAAATACTCTCGGCATGTGTAATAATCACCAAATTGCAGAAAAAGATGACCGGGGTATAACTTGTGGACAAGTAGTCATTGTGAGGTATACAAAAAATACATAGTCATTGTGTAGTATATAAAATAGATGTGTCTCACTCTACGGTATACTTTAAAATATTTTCCCCCAAAATTAATTCTATTAGTTAAAATTGAATTAGTTGGTTTTAGCAACCCTCCGGTAGTTCTCTTTTAGAATTGTAGATAAGGCAATGAAATTTCAGATTAATAAAACTTCAATTAAGTGATTAAGTCATACGCTACCTCAATTGGACGAATTGCAATTTAAAATTTTGTTATGCTGAAAAATATATGTTAATGCTTAAACGTAAAATTCATCCCTAAAATGAGAATTACATAAGTTGGCGGGGTTTTCCACAGCTTTTCCTCCGAATTTTCTATCACATCCTAGTCTAGTTAGGTGATCCGCACAAGAATTGGCATTTTTCGATATCTTGAATAAGTTGCTCTTCCAAGATTTATGGAGTTGCTCCTTGCATTTCTGGACATCGTCCAAGGCCTCCGGCAGAGGATAATCTATTTTCGTGATCCAGTGAAACACATCTTGCGAATCCGTTTCTACCATGATTTTGGGTATACTTTGCTCCCATGCCATATTCAGTCTTTAAGTATGCTTTTTAGCTAACTATATTTAAGATTGATTTATGTATAATAGTTATAAATAAAGATGTATTACAAACACAGTAGAACAAGCTTTATTATTCGCAATCGATTAAACCATTGACCCATAATCTTGATCCAAGTCCATTGATTATGTTCATCAAAGCTTATAACGGGGATGATATTGAATTATTGTTAGTCCACACCCTTCATAACAGGCGTTGGAATATCAAAATTAAGATTCTTTTAAAATTATGGTACCAAATGTGGAGTAGAAGAACTTTGCCGAAACATGTGGAAAGGCTCGACACCCATAAAATACTCTAAAACCTAATACAGCATTTCTTATAATTACATCAGGTTTCTTCTAATAATACAAGACTAAATTTGTAAAAAAAGCTTCATCAAGGGTACAACAAGCTGGAATAGCTCAGTTGGTTAGAGCGTGTGGCTGTTAACCACAAGGTCGGAGGTTCGACCCCTCCTTCTAGCGGATTTTACATATAATTCATTTTTTCCCTGATTAGAAAACCATTTTACATATAATTCATTTTTTCCCTGATTAGAAAACCAATCATGATTATATGTTCCACTTCCAATTCTTGCTTACAATATTTCGTACAATATCCCCGACTAGAAAACCAATCATGATGATATGTTCCACTTCCAATTCTGGCTTACAATATTTCGTACAATAATAAGCAAAAGTATGGAAGATTTGATTTGAATGGTCAATTTGTTGAGCTGCCATATTTTTTGTTCATGAAAAGGTGATGCATCACAAAAACAATGAATTGAGGAATCTACTTTTCCAGTGAACGGGACAATGTATACACGACAAATATGGCAAGAATAAGCATGGATGCACTATTATTAATTATGTGGATTATTAAGCCAGCACTATACAAATAATGCATAAGAGACTTGTGACGTGCAATAATAAACAGAAATATATATTAAACGCATTACCACCTTTATTTTAAACGTATTATAAAATGCATTTTTATATATTATAAATAACACCACAATTATAATAATTTATAAAATAATCTTATAATTATAAATAATTATAATTTTACCTATAAAAATATTTAAACATATTTATTTGATCTTATCATATTATTCGAAAAATAATTGAAGAAAATTTAAAAGAACACAAAGAACGAAGACAATGAACTCCACCGTTTCGAACTGACCGGAAAAGCTCCGACGGTCCTGGCCAGAACCAGATATGACCATTTATTTTTTTAATTTTTAAAAAAATCATTAATATAAAGTTAATTAATTTAATTATATTAAGTAATTAAATAAATATTAACAATTATGAATATGAATTATAACAATATAAACTATTTTAAATTCATCATTATTTGTAAAGTATGACTAATAATTTTATAATATTAATTGTTATGATATCATAGTGTATATACGTTCATATATTTTTAAAGATGTGATAATTTGATAAATTTTATGAAATTTGAAACTAATTCAATATTTATATAATTTGTTGCTATTTTTATAATATATAAAAATTTATCCAGCCTTAAATAAAAATCTCCTTGCATTTAACAATTCTCAAAATAAATTTGTCCCAAAAGAAATTGTCTCGTCGTCGTTATTAATTTCAGCATGCTAGTTAAGTTTCTATCTTCCTTGATGTCTAATCTGTGTTGCAACTTGCATTAATTTATTAATTGCAATGCTTAGCTATTTAGTTTGTGTCTAGTAGACATAGTAACTTACAAGTTGGGACAAAATTTCATTTAAGTTTAAAATTATAAAAGAGTGTGGAACTAACTTATATTTATTTATCAATCACTCCCTTCTTTCATGGTATCGTTCGAACCTTTTCTTAGAGGTGATCGTCGAACGAGTTAATAATTAATACGCATGGAGATATCAACAATGGTATTCGATTCATAAATTTTCTGGATTTTTTATGCAGAAGAAAATTTCATCTCATCTACAAACTCGAACTTTTAGCTGAGATGAATTCTATGAAGAAGGAATTATATTATGCCATCAAAGCTTCAAGTTCACACCCACTTAGTTCAAATCTCGATGGATACAATCGTCTTCTCACATCAAATTAATTTTCTCTAGGAGGACCTTTCATGAGAAGTTGAAATCAGCCACGAGTGTGGGGAGTATTACAATATTAATATAAAATAATTAAATTCTACAATTTTCAATATGAATTCGATTTTTTAGATGAGATAAAATTGTATTAAATTGCTTTGTTGTGTTTAGCATAATTACAATTCTGCTCATGCAGGATAGGGATATCAGAGCTATAGTACTTTTGTTTTTTATTGGAAAATTTATTATATTGATTTCGCTCATGGTTTAAAAGATTATTATAAGATCGCATATGTTTGGTAAAGAAGATATTATTCTCCTTCAACGTTAGCTCACTCAGTAATAACTGCATAACTTATAAACTAGTTGATCTTTGTAACTGGGTTTAAGTGATATCAATTACTTAATTGTTGCTTTTATTTATTTTTACTGGAATATGCGTTACATGCTACGTGTATGAAATATTTTTCTAAAACTTCGTATCTATTTAGCAATATCATTTATGCATTTATGTCTTATATAGTGTTTTCATTTATTTTTCATACAAATATATAAATCAAAATATTTAATAAAGATTCAATCATATTATGAGAATAAAGTAAAACATCTATAAATTAATACTCGATAAATTAATAACCTCGATAAAACTAATAATTTGTCCGGTTTCAAATTAGGACCAGTACAAAATTGGACCCCAATCGATAAAATAATAAGACAATAACTTTTTACATTGGTCCCAACGGAACCATAAATTAATAATTACTAAAATATTTCATATACATATATGTGTGTGTGTGTGTGTGAGCGTGCGCGCGCGCCCCATACACTTTAAATTCTAAGATTGTCTAGTAAAAAATGAATCTATAGTCATTTGTTTTTTGGTAAACTTCAAATCCATATTGAGTTCATCTTTAAATTTACTCATTGCACTTAAGAGTTAATGCATTGTCTTCTCATATTGCAACAGAAAGTTGTGAAGGGTTGTTGTCACTTGCAATGTTTCATTTCGACTGATTTGTTCCAAAGGTATTGAATCATCCTCAACTTCGTCATCGGCCGGATTTTAGATGGTATCTGCCACAATTTCGTCAATGCTTTGAACCCCGAAACAATCATTATTTTCACCCAGATAATCTAGCAAATGATCCACATTCATTTTGTATCGATAATGCATACCCGTAATCAAGTTCTCAAGCTCATGAATGTCTTCTTCAGAATTTGAATCGTTTAAATCATTTGAGCCTGTTGGATTCGACGAACGAATTTTGTTGTGCCGAAAGCAATTCGATATGGCCTCTTGTTGCACATTTCCCCAAGCTGAGACAAATTGATAGCATCTAAAACATTAATCTTTTATGGAGAAGAAATGTCCAACTCATAACCTTCCAAAATATTGCGGTAAAACCTTTTACGGTAGTACATGTTAAAGTCTCTATTAGTATATTGAACTTGAAAGTGTAAAGGTCATACGTAACTAGTACATTGAACTTGAAAGTGTAAAGGTCATACGCAAAACCTCTTTAAATTAATAACTTATTAATTTATTAATATAATAATATCTCGCTAAACTAATAAAATGTCTCGATTCAATATTATTATTTTATAGAAATTTTACTGTATGACCACGTATTACAATCTAGAGAAATATCCAAAAGATGAAGCCCCTGCTCGGAACTCAAATTTTATGTACTTAATAATATGCCCCCATCAAGTCCCTGCAACATGGATCTAATGATTCTAATCAATTTAACTTTTAAAATGTTAAAATACCTCAACTAAAACATTATTGGTAATTAAGCGTAAAAAATTAACATCACATTTGAAATAAGTGATAATATTCAGTTAATATTATAAATCCCTTTAACAGCAGTTAAAAATAATAATAGGCAATTAAAATCTTCAGTTACACAACAAATGAGATATATCCAAGATGGTAATCTAGATAGAAATCTCATACTATGTATTATATATCTGATGCTACAATCCTGACGATCCTCTCTTGATAATTATATCTTGAGAGATGAACATCAGCGAGAGTTTTTTATATTTAATTACTTCGATTTTGAAATTGACAGATAATTATTCATTGAAGAATTTTTCAAATTTCACTAAAAAGTACCTTATATTTTAGTAATAGAATGCAAGAATATAACAAAGTTATATTTATTTTTTTGTTTGATCATTGTTAATCTAAAATTCAAACTGATGAGTAATGAGGCAGGGTGATAAAATGAGATGGAATTCCTGATTTGACTACTATCCCAAACCAACAAAAGTTTCACGTGCCCGACATTAGTCCGATGTCTAGGCTATTTTATAAAAGAGTAAGGAGTAAATTAGCATACCCAATTTTCAACTTGTGACCTCTACGACTACGAGTCATGTGTGAACTAGGGTATGCAATGCAGCTCTTCCAATTGAGTAGGCCTAATATATCTTATCAAATATATAATTATGATATGGCGTGTTAACATTTGAGTTCATAATGATATTAATATCGGTCATTGATGATATTGGAGCAGGTGAAAAGCCTAAAAAATAGCCCTGATCGAGATTTAGTCGTTGATAGGAGAAATATAAGTCGATACTACTAAAGGTGTGGGTGGGGATATATATTGTTGCATGCTAAAGCCTCTTTTTGTGACCACTTCTTCAAAAAGGTAGTGCATTAAATACGAAAATCAAAAGGATGAAAATGGCAGTTCCCATTACAATCAACAGTGGGAAAGTACTGTATCAAGTTTGAATAGTGAACATTTTATTACTTCCCCCTCCTTTTTTCTTTCCCCGTACACTATATGTTTCACACACAAATTTAAATGTAGGGATACTGATTATGACAACATGACCCGAATAGAGTTTACCCGGTTATATATGGATTCATCGATATTAATCACATTGTACGTACGTATACCATGAATTTCATTTTACTAAAAATGTAATATTAATTGTGACAGTATGTTATTTTTAAGAGTAGGCTAGTCTAAATCAAAATCGTATGGAAATGATTCGAGTATATGATCCATGTGGAGGTTGACAAAGTTAGCGGGAGTGGTTAACACTAAAAATCTAATTAAAATGGTTAAATTAAGAAAAGTAAGGTGCATAATTGTCCAACAGAGTGGTTAGGGGTCCATCTTAAAACTTTATAAATTTTCATTACTTTCACCAATAAACAAACATTCCATAGTCATATGTGGAATTCCATTTTGTGACGTGACATACTGACATAGAATATCGATTAATTCATTTTCTTTGATTTTTTTTTCTCTTCTAATTTGTGCATAGCCATATAGGCTGATATATATATATGCATCACCAATATATTACTCAGTTTGATCCAAGTGCATCAGAAACACATCTCTAAAGATTCACACTTTTAAATATAAATGCACCTAGTCCGTCTCAAATAAAATGTTCAATTTTAACATTTAACAAGAATTTAATCATAAACCGTAATAGTAACGTGTTCAATTAAATTATATAATAAAAATTTTAAAAATAAAATTACTTTATTATATAATTTAATTTATTATCCTACATCTACTACATGATTAATTTGTAGTTAAAATTTAAATTTATCGACTACGAAAAAATACTTCGCATTGATGATTCGAATTTGATTTGAAATGTAGTCGATCTATAGTTCAAAACAAGTCTGTGAAACAAACAAACTGTCACTGTTGATCTGCCGGTGGACAGTATATAACCTGTATGTATCACCATGCAGGTTGAAAACTTGGAGTAAATGGACATGGATGGATGATTCAGAGATGGATTTGGACCGCTCACGGCTCACCATTAAAATGGGTGCCGTTTGGAATATACCATGACTATAGACAATATTGTTAATTTGTTGTATGTTACTTGGGCACTTATTAGGGAATTTGGACTTTTGCTTCTTTCCCACGGGTCTCACATCACCCCCTATCCATCCAGCCAAGTAGTATATCATTGGAGGAAGACGCTTCCAAATTCTCCACGGACCACTTCTCCTCTCCTCTAGGTGAAAAATAGCACGGTCATTTATAAATTACGATAGTTTTATACAACTGTAACAAGTTATTTTAACCACAACAAATTTCTTACAACGTTCAAATATTATATTTCCATCGGGTTGGATTTGCCAGGTGCTCTTAGCCATAGTTGTAGTTGTCATCGTGGAACCTTTAAAACTCGAGTTCCATCACCATGTTACCAAGTCATTGCGAACTAGATATGTAATTATTTTACAAATATAGTGTAAGGTGTTAAAATTTCAAGTTAGATTCATAAAAGAAATTGAAAATGATATTCATATGAGTCATATTATTAATGTGCAAATTTCTTTTTGAGAATTCATCAATGAGAACTCTAGAGTTAAATGTGCTTGCTCTGGAGCAATTATAGGACGGTTGACCAACATAGAAGTCTCTTGGTTCGCGCATGAGTGATGTTAAAGTGCGCGGAGAAGTATTTGTGGGGCCAACATATCACGCTAAGGGTCATCTTCACGCCAGTTCAAAGGATTGTGGCTCGGCTCATTAGTTATCCGGATCGTTATAAGTTATATATATGGAGTACCTGCTAGAAATATTAACCAATCCATTTACCAAGTGATAATATAAATTAAAAGTGCCACTTTGCCAATTAAAAGTAGGGACACTGTATAATTGTGTCTCTTACCAAACGTGCTCATTTGCTTGGACAATCATGGAAGGAACGAGTAAAAAGTAAGAAAATGTGTTGGGCACTAATTTCAGATAATCTACTTATAACATATTATTTATACCATATTAAAAAAAATTATTATAACAAATTTAAAAGTGACATATCATTAATTATATAAAATCGATGAGCATTCTTATTAGTTGTTAAAAATTTAAATTTAATATGATAAATATAAAACACTTTAATTTATTAAGATCAAATCTACCATATAAATAATCTCATATATAATTTATTTACAGAACTCCGAAAAATATTTTGAACATATATATAGATTCACTGGGCGAAGACGAATCTATAGACATCAAATTTAAATATTTTATTAATTAACTAAATCATTTATTTATTAAAATATTGTTTTTATTAAATTACAAAATTTAAAATAATTAAAAATTAAAACCAGAACATTTTAAAATAATAAACATTCTCCATTTTACCAAAGAAATCAATATGTATTTAAGTATACAATTATGAGTACATCACTTTAAATATTAGCAATAAATTGCGCATCGAATCAAATAAAAATCGTTATCTTTTCAACATTTATGTGAATTGTAACATGCACATTTTATATTTTTACTCAATATTTATTCAAATATTACCTTCTATTCTATCTTTTATATACTTACTATATAGAAAATTTTTAATATAAATTTAACTTAATATATATTGAGTTTGTTATGATTTTGTAAACTTACTTTATTGGATTATTAATGCACTATTGATATACTCTAATTTTATTTTTGATTTTTTCATGATCATTGATTTTCACTATATTACTTTGGAAATATATTCTACAAGTATTTGTTTTTTCAGCAATAGGTATCCGGTTAATATAATTGTTCTATTATTAATGCATATAATAATATCTTCGCATTTACTCCAATGGGTTGGAAATAAACAATGAAATTAGTAAATAAAAATGTCCTTATTTCTTTAAGATGTGTGGCTAAAATGATCACAAAATTGAAACATTGTTACCAAAAGAAATGCAAACTTCAAAATTTTGTCATTGTTACATATATGACACTGAACACGAAAGTGACAACATGATTAATGCTCTCACTGCAATTTTTTTGAACCTCTACACTCAATTTCATGCATCTTTCACATATTTTGTTTAAATTGAAAACATTTGGTATACATCATTTAGTTCTTATTAGAATTATAGATCCTCGATGGTAAATATATATTTTAATTATCGTAAAGCCAAACCAATTCAGTTGCGGAAACTAATTCTACAACACTCATAAAAAAAATCATGGTGAAAGAGAACAATCCATTTGTGAAACTATACAAGATGGCCATACAATGCATCTCCCTTGATAATGCCCATGAGGTAGGACCTCGACTTATTGCATGACGTATGGTGATGGATGAACTTACAATTTACTTTGCATTAAAAGTGATTCCTTCATAGAGGGTGATGAGTGATGAAACTTACATGCAAAAAATCATTTTAAGGTTGAGAGTAACCTTCTTTTATAAATTCCTTACTTTTTGTCCATGTGGAAGTCGGATAGTATCCAGATATTTATATAAGTATTGAGAGAAAGATGTCAAATTCTATTCTAATGGAGTTCTTAGATTCCCGCATACAATATAGGAAGAATGAAGGTCATCAACTCATACTTGACAAGACATCATTTACTACAATTCATTGTTGATTCTAGAGGAGATATTATATTTGAGGACTTTGTGCTCTGTTTTGAGAGATAGAAGAGATATACGTTCATCTAGTGGCTTCCATCGGTATCATATTATTGCTACTTACAAGAGTAGAACTGCTCATTCAAGATATTAAATAAATTGATTATACATTTATATTTGGTATACAGTAGGATTAAGCTTGATTCTGATGCAACGTGTCTACTCAAAGAAACAAAGCATATTTTATGGAACAAGACTAAAGTGATGAATATGCAGTGTATTGAAGCGCTTGATATGAGTTCAAGGGATTTTATGCATCGACTAGCCACACCATATTTGGTAGTTTGGTTATTATATTGAACATATACTTTAAACAAATACTGAAATTGGTTTCGAGAGGGTCTAGATCTGACAATCTTAATGCAACAATATGCTCATCTAAAATATGGAATTCATGTGTGGTCCTCAAACTTAAAAAGAACATGCGATTTCAGGTAACTAAATTTTTGTTCATTTATGGTATTTTTTATTTTAGTAATATAAGTTTTTTTCTTTATATTATGTGAAGTGTGATTTGATTTTTCTTTTAGGCTGGTATGTTAAAGTTGAGATTCATGAGATGAGATAATTCGCAAAGTGGATACTACAGTTTGGTGATAAGGCTGATGAGGCTGATACTAGGATGCAAGAAGACATTCTTTTTCAATAAGTGTGTGATCATATTCCTACAAATATAGAAAGCACATATCGTACTTGGATGCAAGAAGACATTCTCTTTCAAGAAGTGTGTGATCATATTCCTACAAATATAGAAATCACATACCCTACTTGGGAAGTAAGTTTATACCTGATTCTGATGTAACATGTCTACTCAATAAAATGAACTTATTATATAGAACGAGGCTATAGTTACCAAATTCATTATTTTTAAAGTGCATCATAGTAATTTTTGGTGTGCCATGCATCGACTAGCCACACCATTCGATGATTTTAGTTATTGTAATTGACGGAGTGTTTGATAGGTACCACAATTGATTCAACGAGGGTCTAGATTTGACATTGTTAATGCAACAATATGCCCATTCAAAATATGAGATTCATTGAGTCCTCAGAGTTCCAAATAGCAAGTGATTGCAGGTAACTAAGTGTTTGTTTTACTTATGATAATTTTGATTTTAGTAATAATAGACATTGGAGATAGAGTTGTCGCCGGTGATAATGAGAGTGAGATATATAAGAATTTCAAAGTACATTTTTCTTCAAGAAGTGTGATTATATCCATAGCATTGTCCCAAGCATATGAGCATATATCTAATCCATATCTTGGTCCACATTATTTTCATACACATATTATTTTTACACCCACAAATGATATACTCCATGTGGTTCAATAAAATATTTCTAGGTTTCTTTATTTGAAGAACCACTACAAATAGCTAACAATAGATGAATGTTTTTCTAAATGTTAACAATCTTATCACATCTATCGAAAGTGGTGTTCATTTAACAACATGCACTTATATTAATTATAATTTATTATATTAATTTATGTATGTTTAATTATATTTTACGTGATTATTATTTTAAAACCTTTATTTAAGTCTATTGTTGTTATTGATATTATAAGAAGAAAAAAGATTCACATTTCCACGCAACTCATATATGATGCTCAAATATCAAGCACGGAGTAACATGGAACTATAACATCCATCGGACAATACCGTATGCCTTACAAAGGAAGAGATAAAATTATCGTTAATTTCATTGATCGAGAAAATGAGATAAGATTATGAGGCATATGGATTGTCAATATGAGTCTTCATGCTAAGCAGTGTAGAATTAGAATCTCCGCTGAATTATAAGATTTATGTTATTAAAAGATTGCCATTCTATTTGAAGAATGAGCAGTTTGTTCCTTTAAAAGATGGTGGGTGTGTGCCACATGTCGTCAACAATGCCAACGTAATACCCAATCCCACATTGATTGAGAGTGAAAGGGATAAATGGTATATATGTAGACCACCACTCTTCTAATGTATGAGGTCTTTTGGGGATTCCAAAAAAAATTTGTATGCGTTCTAACCCAAAGAGGACAATAATATACCAACGAAATGTGTGTAAGACAGTCATGAGTAACCTCGCCTGCTCAATGGGCCGAGTATCGACTCTCGGCCCATTGGTGGCCGGGTCGTTATAATTGGTATAAGGTAGGGAATATCCAGAACTGCATGAACTAAGTGTTATGCGGCGCAAAGTGCTTAAATATATGGGTGGTGGGAGCCACCACTTAAGCCTGTAGGGGCCACCACTAGAGTTCTTTGCGGATGGTTGGTTTTGGGACAAACAGTAAACCCATAAGAAAGCTCGACGGGGACATCAAAATTTTAAGGGTGTAGATTGTAATAAACAAAATCCCACATCGACTGAGAATAAAGCGGATAAATGGTATATATGTTGACCACCACTCTCCTATGGTATGAGACCTTTTGAGGATTTCAAAACCAAATCCTTGCGGGCACCGATTAAGCGGACAATATCATACCAACGTGATGTGTGTGGGACAATCCTGAGTAACCTCGCCGGCTCAATGGCTCGGGTCTCGGACCATTAGTGGTCAGGTCGTTACAACAATGTCAAACGAGTGCAGTTTTTGCTTTGGTTCAAGTTGAATAAAATAAATCATCGGAAACTAACTTATGCTAAAGTTACCCGATATAATTGTTGAAACAATAAACATAAAATATTATATGTATGAAAATAGAAAAAACAAACAAGGTTTTCGGTTGAATGTCGTTGATCATGTAGTTCAAAATATCACAAGGATGCATGTGAAGTTATGAGCCTCTTATTTAGTGATGGAGGGTATATTAGTAGTTTTAAAGTGGCAATTTTATGGGGATTTATGATTTTTTTGCAATACCTTCTTATAAAAATGTTGTTCCTTACACAACAAGTCGAGGCCTGGGTGCGTCGAACAAAATATGAAATCTATTAGCAAATGACATTCTATACGATCAACAAATGGTACTCAACCATCACAGTACACTAAATTTACATACTATATAGCCATTGTCATATTTAATAACAACCAATTTAAATTTTGTATTGAATTCCCATATAACAATTAGAGATGCTTACAACTCTCCGATAAGAGTTGTTTACAACTTCAATTGGATCCGTTTCAGTTCCATGAGTAGTCGTTTGACCTCTGTCGGAGTTTCAATTTCGATCGAGATTACCGAATTAAGTTTTTTAAAGACGATACGGAAGGAAGAAGGGAAAAATGAATTGGGTATACTTTAAAATAAATTTGATTGAGGTTTAATACAATAATATTGAGTCATTGTTGTAATTTATAAAACATTAGAGTTAAATGTGCAGTAAATTGAAGAATATAAATCAATACCAAGTCTAATTAATTTTATTTTGTATTTACTTTATTTACGATCAACCTAAAAAAATGAGATTTTGGGTATATATGTAATTGTTTGAATATGAGGGATGAATATGTAATTGGCTCAAATTTGAGGGGTAAGAAACATAAATTTTCTTTAATATTTGATGATATAAATCTTTAACATGTCAAAGATGTCCAGAGATTTCGTTGAATATTTTAGCGTATATAACATGTATATGGAAGATAACTTTGAAAACGGTCTTAAACATATTTTTTACCATAGATTTCTCTACAAAATTAATTGTTCTGAATTATAACCTTAGGATCTTACTAAAGAATGGTGCATGATAATGCTTTTGAGGATTATTAATCAAGCTTTCAAATTGTGCAATGGAACAAGGGTTATAGTTCCTGATCATAAAAGTTTATCATCGAAGCAAAAATGATATATTGAATGAATGCGTGTAAAATTTTTTTTAGTTCCTTTGATGAGAATTATGAGCCACCCGAAATGGATTAAAGGTAGTAATTTATAATGTTGTGGCCATACATATGACACGACAACAAATGTAACTTACAAAGAAGTCTTCAACAAGTTATGAGTTGATCTTATAAACACCGATAAAATTTTATATATGTGAATATATTTTACGTTTTGCACTTTTCTAAGGGTAGTGTGACTTCCGATGCAATGTTGAAGCGATTAGATCATGCATTTTTTCACACTGCATTTTTTATATGCTTCTCGACTTCTACATATTATCGTAGAAATTTATCAATTTCTTATCTTAATTTTTTATCCATGCCCTGTCGAGTATCATAAGTATTTAACTAAGGTTAACTTTTTTCTCAATTTATTATGCCACTAAGTGTATACCCATATACATTTTCAGGTACGGATGGTATCATGTCAAGTCTTACCAATATTTTTTTTTTTCATTTTACACGTTGCAAAAATTTATTTTATCATACTTTAACAATATATGATTCTTACAAACTCTAGATCTTCATTTTTATAGATCATTTTTTTCCGAAACTTATACATACTAATTTTTACAATAGGAATCATTCAACAAAATTAATTCATATATGAATTAAATAAGCATAAGGTTGTCCCTGGTTTAAGTATATGTTAATGCTTATATTGATCAAAATATCGAGTTGAAATATGCAACAAGTATCATAAGTACTAATATTAAAAAGTATATAACTAAGGCTAATATAATATTAGTAACTTATGAAATCGAAAAGGATTTCGCTCCAATTGTGATGGTGAACCCATTCGACAAGATGAAGTTCCTTATCAATTTTGATAAACGATTTTCAATGATATAATCTATTTTATTATCGCTATAACAAAAATCTTGAGAAATCTATCGCACATAACTCGACTTCCACACCCTCACAGAGTCACACATATTCAAATGTGATGTATTTGATTTTCTCTCTATAGATTGCGATGTGAAAGAGATTCAATGTATTTATATGCGACGAATGTTAAAATACATAACGACGTGTTCATTAACATCGGTATTTTATTATATAATAAATTAATTTCTTATTTTAATTAACAACAAAATGCAGTTTAGTTGGTATGATAATATGTTTCACCTACTAATAGATTGGGGTTTGAGTCTCTCCTATACCATTTCAAAAAATATTTTTTTTATCGTTTTCATGCCCCTTGAATAGCGGGTCATTAACTAGTAATTAATAATAGAAAACACGATCCCAAAAGTTGATATGACAAGTGACATATATGGTACTTCAAGTTTTCTCAAAAGATTACAGTGAAAAGAGCATCTTCATTCTTCACCGGTTACATAAACCATCAAGCCATCCATCAACATTCAATTTTTCTCCCTCCCTTTATTTTTAAACTTTCCCTATATGCAACCTTGCGTGCATGGCAATGTTTACACAAACCATCAAGCCACCCCTTAATGTTTAACATCATGGTACTCGCAAATGTTAGATTTAGTTGAAACCTTTCTAACGGAATAAATGAACGTTTAAACATACAAACTAGTTAATAGGGTTACAAATCTCTGGCGATTTAGAATTTAATGTGAAAATTGACCGGAACCGATTTTATATATATTTTTTAAAACGGCTAAAGAGTGACTCGAACCCCAACCTATTAGTTGAAGTTGAAGCGTCTTACCAACTGAGCTGCACTTTATTGTCAATCCGTTCTGTATATGATAGAGAGGAGAGGAACATAGAAAACAAACACAAAACACATTTTTGTATTTTTGTATTTTTCATGAATTCAGTATATTTTGTGGTATGTATCAATGTTGTCAATCGCGCATCGATCGCGCGCGATCGCGGCGCTATAATATCGCAGTACAAAAATATATCACGGACTATCGCGGCATCGTGCGACGCATATTTTGTTAATTTTTGGGGTAATATTTCAATTTTACCCTATCTACAAAATATAATGGTAAAATAAGGAATATAACGGGAAATAGATAAGAAAAGAATCGATTGAAACAAAAGAAAAGAACAAAGAAAAAAGATTAAGGATGACCTTCCCTATTTTTCTTCATTTTGCTTGACTTTAAACTATTTATATGTAATATTTTATAACTATGGCCTATGAATAATATTTGACTTAACAAGTATTTATATGGTCATCTTATAAATTTTATA
This sequence comes from Plantago elongata, assembly GCA_036897095.1. Taxonomy (NCBI): domain Eukaryota; kingdom Viridiplantae; phylum Streptophyta; class Magnoliopsida; order Lamiales; family Plantaginaceae; genus Plantago; species Plantago elongata. The sequence continues at coordinate 19,521 of JAYMSP010000566.1, forward strand.
ATTTTTTTCTTTACTTCACTATCCGTCCGCAATTGTAATTCCGGTTTTTTGGACCTGACGCGATGCATCACGATACGCTTATATAAGCAGCCGGTCTGGTTCATTCAGGCTTCTGTTTAATTAAAAATCTTTAATTGGATTTTTATATGAAAATCAAAGTTCCTTTACTCTATGTCGATTGAAAAAACATAAAAATCTAGTACTTTCATGATCAAATGTAAAACCATACTATAATTTGTAAGAATTAAACAAAGCAAGATTATTCCCATATAGAGTCAAATTGAAGGAAAGATGAAAGAAGGGTTAATTGAATATGATAAATGAGCAAGCACCACATGCCCCCTAGAAAGGGTAAAACCCACACAAAAACAGACTGTCTCATCCATTTCTTCTTCTCCTCTCCCTTTCTGTCTTTAATGTTCACATGCACTCAAATCCATCCTCATCAAACACTACATTACACAAACACTATATTACACAAACAAATACCAACCAAAACAAGCCATCCATCCACATTCCATATATTTCCATTTCATATATTTCCATTTCATCAAACCACCAAATTTAACCACCAGTGCGCTAGCTTTATATTCTCTTGGCTCTCCATAATCCTTCACCACTATTCCACACTCTCCAAATAAAGTTAAACTCCCATTTTGTTTGTTCCACCCTGTGACTATGTAACACTGGTACTATTTTTATTCCCTTTGCCTTGTTCTTTCATCCCCTCTCCTCTCCCTGTCTCATCTCCATGGCAACCGCTTATCAAGAACCAACCGGTGCCGAATTCAAGCGGCAAGATATTCAAGCAGCCATTGCCAAAGCGGTTGAGCTCCGAGCTATTCATGCTGCTCTGGTTCAGGGGAGTAGTCCTGGAAGACTTCTGCACCCCTCTGCTTCACCTGCTTCTCACCATGTTTCGCAATTCTCTGCTCAAGATTACCCTGTTTTTACTCCAGTAAGTTCTATCTCCTTACTTTTTTTCACCTGGGATTGACTTTGTAGTGCTGTTTCTTTGTTTTGAATTCAATCTTTCACTTTGTTTACGTTTTCCTTCGCTTTAATTTGAGTACAGTATTTGATTATTTGGATAAAGTATTGAGAAGTGTGACTGGTTATTAAAGTAGAGTAGTGAACTCCAATCTGTCTTTAAGTCTAACATTAGCATTGCTTGTAAGGTAAGGATCTGATTGTTTCTTTGACTGGATATACTCACTCGTTGCTTCTTCTTGGAGTATTGTGTCTCTCTTTAGATGCCTTCAACTTGCTCTTTTTAACTACTTTCAATCTAATGTTATTGAATTCTTGTCCAGACACAGAAAATATAGGATATTAGTAAGTCACTAAGGCATTTTCTAGCAACACTAGCTGATAAACACTGGCCTAATGCCGTACCTGAAATGCATATTAAATCACTTAGCTTACAAGTTACAACCTACCACGAATACGAGCTAATACGGTCATTAGACGGACAAAAATCAATCATGAATTTATGATTAGTTGAAACTTGAAAGTGCTTACAGTGTAGAGATAAATCATGTTTGTTTGTTAAGAGATTATATTATCATTTCGTGTAATGAACAAATGATGATGATAAATTTGGAATGGTGTAATGTGGTTCATAGAATGCACTAATGCAAGGTTTCTTGTTTATTATGAGAAAGTCTTAATGCATAATTATTTGGCAGAGTTATGAAGATGATCCTCTACCAGGGTATCAGCAAACGCATATGGATAGCCGAAGCTATGCTGATAATTGGGCTGGATACAACTTAGGGGATGCTGGAAATGCCGATGAAACCATTTTATCGGATTATAGAACGGGGAATGGGTCTTCAAGAAAAGGGCTGCCTTCTGAATCAATGAATTTTGGGTCGCATTTGTGTCCTGCCGAAGATAGTGTTTCAGTAACTGGTTCTTGTGCACACACCATAGCTGCTCTTGGTACATCTCCTGGACCTGAATTCATGAAATCGAGGAGATATAGTCTGGGGGACCTCAAATCGTTATCGTCTTGCAACAAGTGCAAGCCTGCTGTGATAACTAGCGATTCGGAGGGCCTATCCAAGAATGGAAGGAAGTCTAATATTGTCGTGCCATTGACAGATTCACACTCTTCTCATCATTCACAGCCGAAAAGCAAGGGTATCAAATTTTCTTGGCTGTTTCCTAAGCTGAAGAAGAAGAACAAACATGAATGCTCACCAAATAGCCAGTTTCAGGATGAAGGGTCTGCACTAAAAAACTTGGGGCTGATATCTGTGGAGATGCTTAAGAAAGAGTTGATGGAAGCGAATGAGAGTAGAGATGCAGCGCTGAATGAAGTTTCGGATATGAAATCATCACTGGGCGACTTGAGCCAGAAGTTGGAGTATTTGGAGACTTATTGCGAAGAATTGAAGAAGGCCTTAAAACAAGCTGTTCATGAGAGCAACTCTGCCCCTGGAAAGCTTATGAATTTGCCAAGAAGAGGGAAATCCGTTGATGTGGTTAATTCGGAGAATTCAATGCCTGTGACTGATGAAGTAATGGTAGAGGGCTTCTTGCAAATTGTATCGGAAGCAAGATTATCAGTTAAGCAGTTCTGCAAGACTCTAGTACTGCAAATCGAAGAAACTGACCACACACTCGTTGACAACTTGAACATGCTGCTACAACCGCACAAGCTGTCAGTGAACTCAAAATACTCCAAATTAGTTCTGTACCACTTGGAAGCAATTATAAACCAGTCTCTGTACCAAGACTTTGAGAATTGCGTGTTTCAGAAGAACGGTGCTCCAAAGGTTTTAGACCCTCAGCAAGACCGACAAGCTAAGTTCCAATCATTTGTTGCCCTGAGAAACTTGAGCTGGAATGAGGTGCTGAGAAAAGGGACCAAGTATTACAGCGACGAGTTTAGCAAGTTTTGTGATCAGAAGATGAGTGGTGTAATTGCGACTTTAGCATGGACTAGGCCCTGGCCTGAGCAGCTTCTCCAAGCATTCTTTGTGGCTGCAAAGTGTATTTGGCTGCTCCATTTGCTAGCATTTTCGTTTAACCCCGCATTGGCTATACTGAGAGTTGATGAAAACAAGTCGTTCGAGCCACATTACATGGAGGATATATTCGCAGACAGGCAGAGACCGCAAGGTCCTGGTAGAGTGAAGATCATGGTGATGCCTGGCTTTTATGTGCATGATAGAGTACTTAGATGTAAGGTTCTTTGCAGATACAAGACTCCTGTTTGATTTGTAGTAGTTAAGATTCTTTGTCTTTGGTCTGAAAGCTTTCAAAAAGTTTCTGGATTTTTAAGTTTGGTTTAGTAATAATAATCCCTGTATGAAACCTTCTATTCTATGTAGCCAGTGTCTTTTGTTTAAAAAAAGTCTTGTCCAATTTATTCATATTTGTTAATCAATTCGCTCGAATTGAAATTGATATTCGAAACTGCTCTAAACACTTCATACCCTTCATACAATTTATGAAACACCAGAAAACTTTCCAAATTTTGGACCACCCCAAAGAAAAATGGAGAGAATTACGTCTGGTAAAAAAAAAAAATTGCATGGTTACTAGTTTGACCTATCCGAATGTTGCAAAGTCGATAAAAGACGACCAGGTAGCCTCTATAGTATATATTTTCGGCTTCATGTAGCACTAACGTTAAGCTGAATGAGTTTATTTTCAAATATTAATTGTTAATATCTACTAAATATGTTAAACACCACATAAAATTTAACTTAGTTCATCTACTATCGAGGAGCTTATTAGGTTGTTTAGATCAGGCATTCAGGCCTTCACGGCTTCACTTTTGTAATTTTTAATTTTTTATTTATAAGAAATGGCCGACTTGTCAAAAAAATATTTTTCTAAATTGTTGTTATTTTGTATTCGATTATGCATGTTAATATTTTTATGTTTATATAAACGAGTTATTTCGATTTTTCGTTAATTTTTTAAAATAATTATAAGTTAAGGGCAATTTGGTCAAGTTATAGGTATTTTATGTTGCGCTTAGTCGACTCTCACGAATTTTTAAATAAAAGAATTTTATATTCATATGGGCCAAAACAACAATATTGGACCACAAATATTATGTTGCACATGGGCCAGTCATATGTGGATTGGGTTTCAGCTCCAAACCCAGCAGAATGGTGGGTTTTGCGAAATTCGGTTTTCGTCGTCATGTAGACAATTCCGACCAATCACATCGATGGTCGACTCCAAATCCAGGGTAGCTAGCCCTTCAAAACCCACCGTAAAACGTGAAACAAACCGGAATTTTGAAACTCAAAATTTCTCTAAGGCCGGCTATGGACGAACCAAACGAAGCATAATGGATCGGAATTGGAAGCCCATACATTTAAACTGGGCCATTGTCTAATAAGATTTGAGAAGTCCGTGATTCCGTGAATATGATTTAGGCTCCGTTTGGTTCATCACCTTCTTTAATTATGACCTGTTAAATTATGACAACTCCGTACTTAAATTGTAATTATATTTTAGGTGGTATTGTTTTTATCAATTTTGTTTGCTCCGTTTGTTAGGAGTCAAAATGTGATGGCAAATTATGTTTGACACGTCTTTTTAGCAAATTTCAGTTTTGTTGTTTGTTTCAATTTGGTTAGTTGGCCAGCTATTGCGATTGGGTTGATGAAGAAATGGACCCGACCTTGGGCTTATATCCGAAACTGGTGGGCTATTTTAACTACTCTGTTGGGCCTATTTATCATAATTTGGATGAAGATAGTTGTTGGCCCCTTTATGTACATTTGGTGTGATTGAATTGTATTATGGTTAAATTCCGGCCATGTACATTATGTGTGATTGATTTATTTACTATTTTTCTGAATAAATTATAATAGAACATTGAATATGCAACAAAAACATACTTAAGCAGAGTGATGGAATGCGACATATTCGAATACGTAAGGGGAGATGACAATAACATAATTGAAATGATAAGGTTCAAAATAAAATACATTACTTAAGTAGAGTTATCGTGCACTCTACATCAAATAGACGTAGAGTAACACACATGCGTATCATCAGTGACCACAAAATCCGGTATAATATCCCATTTTAAATTCTCATAAGTAACGTACAACCTTATCCCTCTTACCCTCTAGCCTCTCCTTCAAGCAACTTTTTTCTCCCAAAAATTTAAATCTTGTAGCTTGTAGTGCATGGCCGTGTCTAGATAGTAATCAACATCGAACCCATCCAGCATGTAAAGAATTTCGATGGAAGGGAGTACAATGGCGATTGATTAGAGTACGTATCAGCCCATTGGTAATCTAAGTATTGAAAGTAAATTAGTAAAACTGTTTGGTTGTTACTCTTCAAATTCAACCACATCTCCTTCATCTCATTATTATTACACAAAGGGTGTAGCTTCTGTTCATTTGTATTTTGTTTATATGAGTTGGAGAGAGATTATTCAAGGTGGTCTATCAAGTACCGTGTTGATTTATCAATGCTTCCTTCATCATGGATCTTAATGTGATTTTTCTCATTCATGGTGCGTACAACAAGGACGATCCATTCTTGATTGTTAGGCATACTACTAATAATGTTGAGACATGGCATACACGGTATAATATTGTATCAAAGACATTAATGCTGCAGGTGCTCAATGAGACTGAATCGATTTCCACTGTATTCCCTTGTATGGTCAATTTGTTCTGTTTAGTTCTAGCAATATGACAACAAAAATTCTGTCTTGATTCTTTTTAGGGGCTGATTATTTATGCATTTAAATGTTTACATTTGACTCGATGAACAATAATTTGGCCTAAAATACACTTTAAATAACTCTATTTCAATTTCATTCCAAATACAATTTTACTAAAATCTCGATTCAAATGCCATATCAATCAGCCTTTGATCTTATTTCATAATATAACTTACTGTTTGGTTTTTCTATTTACTCACATTAATATGCACCAAATGAAACTCTAAAACCACTACAGAGATCCAATTCACAACTAATAAAACCATTTCATATCACCAAAGCAACATATGAGACCTCTAATAAAAGTACACTGCATTATTGAGCTCTTCCGGTGGAAAATGTAATGGAGCCTTCATTATTCAATTCAAAGCAACTGACTACCTTCATGTTTGCAAATAACAGAGGAAATTGACAAATCTCAACAACATGCTCACTCCAACTACAGTTAGCAAAGCATAACAACTACTAAAAACTAATTAACATAACCTACAAAGAAGAACTGCCGAGTAGAACAACACAGTACCTTCGAACAGAGAATTACCAATTCGATTCCAGAAAATCAACCACACAAATCTTCAACGAGGTTCCCCCGCTACACAAAAAAGAAGAAGAACAATCAGAGTTCATGGCAAGGCACGAGAACGTTGATAAACAACCATAAACAAAACGAAATTACCTGCAAGACCAACACAAATCGGGAAATAAATTATCGTCCTTCAACCCTCGCCTCCATCACTGATCGAATTGGGGAAACTACTGTTTCAATTCGTATTTATATGTCCACAAACCTAGCGTACTGCGTACTGGAGAAGGTTTGATCTTTTTCCAAACCAACAGGCAACTGGAAATTCTTGACTGAAATTGATGACTCATACGATGGCAACTTTGCCAAGTCTCTTCCTTCAACCAGCAAAATAGCGATTGCTTGTTCACCAAGCGACTATCGTTCCAATTCTTCAGCTGGCTAAATTGTTTGCCACTTTCCACCTGCTCTGTTTTCACTGGTTAGTAGGCTTGGCTTAGGAATTTCAGTTCGGAATTATGGATGCTTGTTGCAGCGATTTATGGCCAAACAAATGGAGCCATAAACGATGAACAGTAGAATAATATTGTCCATATTAGCCAAAATCCTGAACCGAGGTGTTATATTTCATAAAAGTATGACTGCAGAAACACTATAACGACCAAGCCCCTTAGAACTCCTCAAACAGGCGCAATTATTCATTCGGGAAAAATTCTTCGAATTATATACTGATTTTACAATACACATGAAATTGTCAAAAAAAAAAAACTCAATTATATAAATATATAAATATATAAATATATAAAGATACAAGGCATAGACTTAAGGGGCATACACTTTAATATTCTCAAATCCTTCTATCTAAAAATTTGAGAGTGTTATAGAACTAATTTTGACTTTTCCAATAAATCGTATTTAACTTTAATTACGAATTAATCTTAAATGATAAATATAATCTTTTCTTTTATATTATACGTATTACAAAATGTTAGGTATAAATCAATTTCCTTCCAAAAAAAAAGAACTTCCATATTTCAATCTCTATGCAATATTTATGCAGAAACCGTGAAACTACTTACCCAGCAGCACCAAGACTGATATTATGAGGAAATATAGTTTTATGGACATTTTTGTTTCCATGAACAACATCTATCCCATATATCATCGGGATCCCAAGACGAGTAGACAATGCAGCCTTCTTGATGTAGTGTGGATAGGATGAACATGACCGATTGTTAAGGAAATCATTAGGATTTTTTTCAATAAAACTAATCTGTATCTATGAATAGTGTCTGACAAAGCTTTAATACTCCAAATCATCATCCCTAATCCTAAATAAAAAGGAAAATTACCAAAACGTCATAAACTAATCTACCGAATCTAATAAAATTCTCAGAAATTGCAAATAAGCCCCTAAAATCACAAAAATGCGATTTTAACCCTCCAGATGACGTCGGATTGCCGAAATCCGTCTTACGTCATGGCGAAGCCATGGTTCCTGCTCAGAACACCGTTTCTGGTCACAAAACTTCGGCCTCACGTCCAAATCAAACAATTGTTCCCCAAGGCTTAATTTCGGCAGGTTTCGCTCTCCATTACTTCCGAATATTATTGATCATGTCAATCCAGGTCTCTGGAGATGCCTACGGAGCTGGAACATTGCCACCACCACTCAATACACTACTTACGTAGTACCTCGTACTAACATTAAGGAGTCATAATCTATTTATACTTCTAATAGATAACACAACTTAATCTATATTTACCGTCTACATGAGCCCTTCTTCATGCCTGCACTCTGTCACTCTCTTGCATTTAACTAAATTCAGTGTAATTTCCTCAGATATTATATCTGGAATGGTGAGAAATATTCCATTTTAACTCTCGTGGTCGTGGTATCAGCACCTGCCTACAAATACACCAAACTTATAGCAACAGCTATCAAATTAGGCATCAACTAGATTCCTTAAATAGAGCTGTAATTTATCTGTTTGTATTGATAAATAAGGTGTGTGGTTGTAATTCCTTACAAGAGAAAATATCTTCTTGGAAAATAAATATGCATCTCTTGATGTTAAAATCATTTTATTTGCAATTTTACATACTTCGAGTTCGGGTTCGATCCGTTCAATCACGTGTTCGGGTTGAATTTAAATATAACTTTGAATTTATATATTAATTAAATTGAATATTCCTCACCTTGTTAATACCTAATTAAACTTTTTATATATAGTATTACACTTGGATCACACAATATAATATCCTCCTCTTTCAACATTCATAGCACGATCATACCTCTCTTATTGGGAACTATGCGTTGTCTACATTTGATTGGCCATCATCTCCATTTGCAGTCCCAATCGATCGATATTACTAGTACTTTCCTTCCATTTCCAAGTTACAAATTGACATCCAACAACTCTTCTTCTTCATTCGCGAATCACAATTTACCAACGAAAACACCATACTCACGTACCGATTTTTAGTCCAATGTTCATTTTATTGGGTGTCAAATTAATCTAGTACTATTTGTCATTCTACTCGCTGTCAATCAACAATACCGAAAACAAATAGAACTAAAACTATATTTTCTTTATTTGAATAGAGATGAATTGAAAAAAACTGAATTAAATTATAGTATAAAAATAAATTGAACAAAAGAAAAATTAAAGATTTTTCGATAAATAGAATAAGGGTTTTTTACAATAGAGTAAGGGGATGACCGGATGAAGAAGTGAAGAAAGTATCAAAGTGAAGGAGGAGAAAACATGAACCAAGATGTGTTGGTTGGAAATATCAAATGTAGGGCCTTCGAGTTCCAGGTAAGATAAGATATTTATCACTTTATTGCCCCACAAAGTCCCAAAAAGCGTACTTCTCTACAACCCCAGATATCTTCTCCTCCTTCTCCTTCCAATTCCAGTATTCCACAACTCCACTCAACTCAACCACCACACTCCGCCCATGTCCACCGTGCTTCAAACCCCACTCCTCGACTCCTCCCTCCCCTCTCTCCTCCACCAAATCTCGGCCGAGGGCGGCTACGCCTTCTCCTCCATCGCCACTGCCGCCGCCGCCGGAGACACCGGCGCCGCCGAGGCTGCCAAGGAGATGGCCTGGGAGCAACTCCATTCCGGTCCATGGCACTCTGTCGTCCCAATTTGGCGCGATGCTTACTCAATGGCCTGCCTCCACGTCGCTAAGAGCCATTACTCTTCCGGTGAGCTCGAGCTGGCTCTTAAATCGCTCGATATGGGGATCATTATGGGTGGAATGATGCTCAGAGATGATATCAATTCGTGCATTCGAGTGGTGACCGATGAGCTGCTCAAGGGGAAGGACTTTTGTGAGAATGGTGATGGGAAGTGGAAGAATGATGATGATGATGATTTCAATTTGAAGGAGGTGAGGTTTTTGTTAGAGTTAGGGTTAATTGTGTTTGATCGGTCTTTCTTTTTGTTGTTGTTTATCTCTGGTTTCAGAAGGGTACAAGTTTTACAGAAATGGACTCCATACAACGATTTTGATGCAGTTTGTGCTACTCAAGCGTACGTTTTCGTCGTTTTCGATATGGATCCGCGGCTGCCTTTTCCTGTTAATTTAATGAATTAGAGGGATAACTTTCATTTACGAAATATAGAGTAGTTACTTTGAAGTTTACATCAAGCTTGCTGTTATCTAGTTGAGAGATATGTTGAATCATCTTATGCCTAAACCAGAGATGATTCCTTTTTAGATGCTTATGAGTAATGAAATAGTAAGTCATATGGTTCTTAATATTGTATACTCTAGCCGCTCGAATCTTCGTTGTGTTTGTGTGAAAGGAGCAAATGAAATGGTCCAGGAGGTTAAAGGATATATAATCTAGTATATTTTGATGTTCCGTTAGCTAGGCCTATAGACACCAGGGAGGAATAATGTATTAAGGTGGGGTTCTTTAACTCATCAATCTACATGGATGGAATTTGGCATGCAGGTGCTTAAAATACTACCTTCCAAGTCACTTTCTTGTAAGACGCTTCGGAAAAGGGGTGATCTGTCCTTGGAAGGATTTCTGCAGGAACATTTTCTCACTGGTTCTCCGGTGATAATTAGTGATGGAATGACGCATTGGCCAGCCAAGAATAGGTGGAGCAACATAAACTACCTTAAAAAGGTTGCAGGATTCCGAACGGTTCCAGTCGAGGTACTATAAATATCCTTTCATTTTTCACTGCATGTGATTCACATTGTATTTAAATGCGCAAGGTTCCCATTTTATACTTAAATATTGTTAATTACTGAACATTTTTTGTCTTCTTAGAAGTTAGAAGAACGTAATCGGTAAAAACATAGGCCTCTGTGCAATCCAACATGTACCATGCCCGTCTGTTTCTTTTTTTTTTTTTTTTTTGATTTTCTTATTTCTCTTCTGTTGGTATATACATGTCTAATTAATAACGTGCAGGTCGGAAGGAACTATCTATGTTCAGATTGGAAGCAAGAACTGATCACATTTTCTGAGTTTCTGGATAGGATTCAAGCTGACAGCTCTCCCACAGAGAGGACATATCTAGCCCAGCACCAATTGTTCGATCAGGCATGTATATGGACTTCACTTTTACAAACTCTAGTTTTGGCATAATGCTGATTTTTTTTGAGTACTCTTAGTCAAGATCCAATTTGATTTGACAGATACAAGAACTAAAGCAGGATATTGTTATACCGGACTACTGTTATGCTGCTGGTGGGGAAATGAGGTCACTGAATGCTTGGTTTGGACCACCTGGGACGGTGACACCGTTACATCATGATCCACACCATAATATACTAGCACAGGTATGGAGGATACTTTGCAAATACCTGCACTTGTAGTTAGTTACTCTAAGGTAGAAAGGTCAATGCATCTTGATTTACTACCAAGTATTTTAGTGTTTGCTCCCCTCAGTGTGTATGGCCTGAAAATTGGACTGTTTTGTGACAGTTATTACTGTTGTGCATAACTTTGTAATATCTGTGCATTCAAGGCTGGATAAAATATTACCGTTATAGGCATTTGGTGATATTAGAACCTTTTTCATGATCCGGGTAGCTGCTTCCAGATTACGATAGTGCTTAGTATCCCTACGATTTTGTTTCTTCATCTACCTTATTTTTGTTTATTCGTTTGTTTAGGTTGTGGGCAAAAAGTACATCAGACTCTACCCCGCTTCAATGTCAGGGGAGCTTTATCCTCACTCAGAAACCATGCTTAGCAATTCTAGCCAGGTAGCTTGCCTGTTCATTTCCTTGATCATTAAATACTCAAAGTATCAGGTGTATGGTAGTAATTGGTTATTTTAGGTAATCCATGATTCCGTTCTGGTCAATGGCCTTGATTGATGTTTTTGCATTAATGTTCATTGTGTTGCAAGTACATATGCATATGCCAACTGTTCCATTCAACAACATGGAGTTTCACCATTCAGGTTTTCATGCCATAGAGTTTTGTGGGTATAGGAGACAGAGTATATAATCTGTAAAGTATCTACCGAAATTAGATAGGTTAGGCCTAGAACTTAAAAGATTAGTTAAGAGCACTCTTGGTAACCATTCATTGCAATTAAACAATGAAATTCTAATATAATACTGGACTACTGCAGGCAGTTGTGCTAATGATTCACTATGTTGTACTTCAAACTCATGCTGGGAGTTGCTGATCACCCTGTAATCTATTATCTATTACATGGTTTATGCATTATCAAGGGACATATCTGGGGAATGCTTTAAATGTTCAATTTGCTAGTAGGAAATGAAATCAATAATTCAGTAGAATTTCTGTTCATCATGAATTTGTAATCAATACTTCAACTGTAGGTTTTCTTTTACTCATTATGTTCCATAATATATTTATTGTATCATTTGTCTGTTTTGTTTCTGGCTGTAGGTTGATTTGGATAACATAGACGAGGCAGAGTTCCCTGGAGTGTCGAATTTGGATTTTTTGGATTGCATACTCGAGGAAGGGGAAATGCTATACATTCCTCCAAAATGGTGGCACTATGTGAGGTCTCTTACTACTAGTTTTTCAGTTAGCTTTTGGTGGAGTGAGGCAGAAGGTTCACCGGACTCCTGATTCTGTCCATCCCCGCAATTCTTAGTCTAAAAGCTGCTAGAGTCCAAGCTGCAGATATTTTTGCTTTAGCATCTCAGCATAGAGTTGCAGCAGTTCAGTAATTTAGGGATGGATGTCATAACTTAGTGTGTGCATAACAAACCTTTGTTATTCCACTTCATCTTTGTGTGTTTTTGAACTGCTGGTATGGATGAAACAATGAAAGGATTCGGATCAACTTTTCCGGTAATCTGATTTTGATTTTCTTATTGCTAAAGCTTTGTATCAAAGCCAGCAAAAAATGCTCAAATTTTTTTATGATTGGAAAATGTAGTATAAACCTTAAGCTAAGTTGTTTCAGTTGTCTTCTTCAGTGGTGCAGCAATTAATCGATCTTCCATGGCTTTTACAGATGATCACATTCACTGGTGATCTCCATCTGGCATCAATCATCATTTCCTTAATCTCCTTATATTTCATTCTCATTACTTTCTTGTTCAGACGTTCACCCATCACCAGTTCAATCTTTTCTGTTAAATCTATCTGCCTGACCTAAAAGACTAGTGACACATGACTTTACTATCTTCTACACATTCCCTTGCATCTGTGGCCAAACTTGTTGCTATTTAAAGCATCTATGCAAGCTTTGTCCCACGAATTGCACGAACAAGTTAAGCAACAATCTGCATACCGTTTGATTTGATCATATGAAATGATTACCGAGTTACAGTGGTGCAACTGAGATGATCTCCTCATCTCTCTCAATTCATTAGAATGCAATAGACGTTTCTTAAGTTGATGTTAGGATCGGAAAAGTCTTCTATTCATAACCAGAACAGAATCACAATGGCAGGAGAAACTAGCACACTCAACTATTACAAAAATCCAATCCTAAACGTCACCTACCACTATACACCACACTTGAAATAATATTGACTTTTGTTAGCCTATATTTACTTGGTACGAACAAATTTTGGAGCAATGTTTGTGCAACATCTAGTTTGGAGTTGTGCATAGTAATCAATTTTTGAGCAATGTCCGTGCAACTATTATACACCTCCAAACCGACAAATTCCAGGGCAAGTAGAACTGCATCCGCCGTAGCAAGTTAAATCACCTCCATTAGAGAGATGAGACAAGAATCGCCGAATGTGTCAATTTTCATTTTTAGGTTTCACAATGGCGGACTTGTGAAGTTTCGAGTCCTTAGGTGTATTCCATGCTTAGATCATGTAGGAAGCAGGCCTACAGCCTGTATCAGCAATGAACATGCTTTCATAATGTTTATGATCATAGCTCATTCCTCCATGATTAGCATGGAAGCTCGGAACACTTGAGCATCGGCTGCAGCAGCAACATTGTATGCCTTCTCTCTGAACTGTTCCATCATTGTATTTTCTTCCTTGTCCACTATAAACACCTGAGCATTTTCTTCAACTGTCTTTGTATCGATCAGCCATGGCAGTATTGTTGCTCTCGCATTGTCCCTTTTGTTCCTGCTTCGTTACTGACTATTAGATGTCTCTCCTTTTATTGGTACAAAGCTGCTTTCTCCTACGGCTTGTTCATCCTTTTTATGCCTTAATCTTGTAGAGGATCTGCTGAGTTCATAGTCTGGTTTTTAAATTTTTTGTTCAAGTTCCTTTACTTTTTAAATGCATTTGATTGTCTGTCCTTCATAGTAATTTTGATCAGAGTAGAATACGGATCAATCAATTTGACATGTTACGTTCATAAGTTGCGCAAATTGCCCTGAAAACTCCAATCTAGTTTATCGCATTATAGTTGCACCAAATACTCATTTACTATATCTTTTGCGCAAAGCAATTGCAATAAAAACTCTCTTGCTTACAACCAAATTGCAACAAATTGCCTGCGATTTCAAAATTCATCATACACAAATGGTTCAAGAATCATATAAAAATGAAGGAAACATCTCATGTTGTCTGATGCCCTTCGGTACTATCCCGAGCTGTCGTTTCTGGACTGGAGAAACAAAAGACACTCTGAGAGGCTTTTTCTATGTCCAAGAACAAGATAACTATAATCTCTTTTGCAATCTTGCTAAACCACTGAACATCAGTGTGTTGTGATGAGTTATTTCATCCTCCATTCCTCCGTCCAACTCAGAAAATCCATATCTTTCTTTCCAGCTGTTGATTCTGCCCGGTACAGAAGGGACAACGAGACTTTCCACATTCAGAGTGCGAAGAGCCTATATAAACAAAGCAGACTGAACTCAATGTTCATATTTAAAACATTGAAACAATGTTATTTGAACTGGCAGACTGACTACATACAAATATCATCTTTTCATCATCGAAGTGAAACCAACTTAAAAATCTTTAGCAACAATGAATCGTTTTGTTCTGATCTCCGCCCTTCTTATGATGTCGATGATGACATTTGCAAACTGTGAAGCAGGAGGAGTTGTACCTGATTGGTGCCATCCCCAAGTAATTACGACACCTGGTACCTGTGATGGCGAAGTATGTCTAAAATTATGTGCAGAGTCCCAGAGTCATAAGGCTAAGGGTGTATGCATTGCTTCTGATCAGTGCGAATGTTCTTGTATTAATAATTAATTTGGGTCAATTATTGTAGTTTACTTATAATTACAATTCTTGTAATATCTTCTAGCTACCTTGAAGCTAGTAGTTATATTATCTTTTAATATAAGAAAAAGAGTTAATTTCTATTTGAATTTATTCAAGTTTTATGTGCGACTTTTATTGTGTGCGGTGTTTTGTTCTGCCCATCACCAAAACAACAATTATAAGTTTTTGACTAAATGGCTCTACTTCACTAAGTACAATGTAAGATTTAGGTTTTTGGCCGTTTTAAAAAAAAAAAGATTTAGGTTTTTGAAAGTACGAAGCTGAAAATGAAATTAGAAGTATCGGATATTTCTATTAAAATTTTGGGTTGACAATATAATTTTGGTTCCGTAACACCCATTATGTCAATATTCACATGTTCTTTGCTTTTTATAGTTGATGAAATGTGCAACTGCAATTAGGGTGACAAATTAGTTATTTTTTCTTGCTCATAATCATTAAGGTGCTTGATCTTATATCATCTAGGACATGAGTGGGTCCATAGAACGTCTTGTGGACAAAATGCACCTAGGAATCTAAGATCAATGATTACCCAGATTAATGATTAAGATAGACTTTATTAGTATATTAAATTGCATAATTATAATTATACAACTTGTCGTTGAATTTTTGTTGATTGGATATTAATCTGGGTGAATTTCACAAATGCCCCCAATGAATTTGGAGTATACTTTTCAAAATTGTCATTGTAACACTCACGTCCCTATCCATGTATGAACTATAAAACTTTCATATTGATTATTAATTTTAAGATTGATCAAGAACAAACACGTTTATAAATCTTGAGTTCTTATATATAAATTCTACAAGATAAATGTATATATTACTGGTAAAAATAGCATAGTACGAACAAGATAACCAGTAGAACACGTTCTCGGCTCATCATTTTAAAGTTATTACTCTACAAATTAACTTTTAGAAAAATAGAAGAATGTCATATACATGTAGGGCCTCTGACATGTAGGGGGGTGGAAATTGTATAATTACCAAACTCTTAGACCTATTGGTAAATATTAAATTGTAGTGGCTTAAAACAATGTTTTCATAAATGGTATGGGTAGTTTATGAAATTAAATATTACTATAAGTTTTAGTGGATTTGACCTTAGATTATTTGGAAGAGTATCATATTTTATAAGCGACATATTCATATTGATATGATGTAGGTGGATGGATTTCCAAGTCACAAGATATTGGCTTTTGTCTCCCATATGTTTTTCATGCCATCATCTCATCACTCAAATCCTCTACTATTTGATATGTCACCTCTTGCATTATTCATGGATTCATGGGTGTCTACAATGGTTATAATATGGATATTACAAGTTAATTTCAATATAATGTTAATTTATTCATTCACGAATATGTAAAACACTGTCCAATTATCGTAATAGATTAACTTGAAAATTTCTAGTTAAATCGTAAAAAATTATCCAAATGAAAATCTTCTACAAGGGCGGTAATCAGTATTAATGAAAAATAGAACCTTCCAAATTTGAAAAAATTGGTGCAAAGATTTTTTGTAGATATAATTTTCGAAAAAGATAGTGTCAAGAATAAAAATGTTGAACTATTGTATTACTGTAGTGTATATTTAGTGTGATTTTATACAATATTTTACTGTACATCAAATGTGAAGATGCACATTGATCTATGGTCGATTTTTAATAAAATTATTATTCTAGCTGAGTAGTGTCCGTCCTGATTTCCAGTAGGGTGCGGAGAGCCTCATCTCACACCCTAGAACAACCCAATCCCAAGTCTCCCAGACTCCCATGACCCATCTACCGAGTCCATCCACTAACAAACACTCAATCCACTAGAATCAACCCAATGGATCAAGCCCAACAAACAAAGCCTAGAAATGGTTCCATTGAAACCCTACTAGAAAGGTTTAGCTACAGATCAAAAGTAGAGAAGCAAAACAAAACCCTAGAATCCATCCTCACAGATCGAGTAGTTGCTGCTGAGAAATGGCACCAAAACTATCGAAAGCCGATAAGAAGCTCAATTACGACAAGAAGCTGTGCAGTTTGCTAGATGAGTACACTCAGATTCTCGTGGTGCTTGCTGACAATGTCGGTTCCACACAGCTACAGAACATCAGGCAAGGTCTCAGAGGCGAGTCGGTTGTGCTGATGGGGAAGAATACTATGATGAAGAGGTCTGTCAGGATCCATTCGGAGAACACCGGAAACGAGGCTATTCTTAGCCTAATTCCTCTCCTTGTTGTAAGTGTTCTTCTTCTTCCTCTTAACTTTTTTCTCATTTTTTTATTGTTTATGTGTTTAGTGTAGGTTGATTGATTCATATTCTGATTTGTTTGGATTTTGAATAGGGGAATGTTGGTTTGATCTTCACCAAGGGTGACCTGAAGGAAGTGAGTGAGGAGGTTGGAAAGTACAAGGTAAATTGGCTTTCTGTTTTGTGTATCTGTATGTCACTATGCTTTTCATATATTGTCAGTGTGTATTGTGTGATTTCAGTGCGGATCAAATGATTGTAGACTGTAGTATTCTTTTTTTTTTTTGCAATCCTTAAAGCTAAAGGGAGGGTGACTCGAACCCCGATCTTATTGTATTGTAATTGTGATAATTAAGATTTGAATCTTGAGATTAGGAGCAAGCTGGACGTCAATTTCAAAATGTACATGTGCCGGGGTAATGTATTGTTATTTCGATAATTACAATGTGAATTTTTAGTTTAGGAGCAAGCTGCATTTCAATTTCGTTAAATATTCAAAATTTACAAACTTCCGAGAGATGTCTCTGAGAGTTCAATCCAGTCTGATGTTACATATATAAGTACAAATTAAAACTTCAAAATAGGCATTATGCTTGCATTTCTAAATATGCGAAGTTTGTAGTTATGTTTGTAACATAACATGTGAGTTTTTACTTCCTCTCTGAGATGTGGTCTCAAACAAAAGTTGGTTTTAAATTTAGATTTTAAGCTGATTTATGTTATCGTTGTGTATCATTGTCAATTTGAAAGTTCATTGTCTTGTGTTTTTTCCCTTCTCTAGTGAAATTGACATGTCCCTTCATCAATGCTTATCATGGTTTTGCTGTGTTGTGCACATAGGTTGGAGCACCTGCTCGTGTTGGTTTGGTTGCACCAATTGATGTTGTTGTCCCACCTGGCAACACTGGTCTGGATCCATCTCAGACATCTTTCTTCCAGGTACTTGTTCAATTTAGTTTCATGTTATAGCATGGTAATATCACTTGCTTCTGCAACCGGAATTCTTCTAACTATATTATGCTCAATAGGTCCTCAACATCCCCACCAAGATTAACAAGGGTACAGTCGAAATTGTCACCCCTGTGGAGCTTATCAAGAAGGGTGACAAAGTGGGTTCTTCTGAAGCTGCTCTCCTTGCCAAGCTTGGGATCAGACCATTTTCATATGGTCTTGTTGTGCAAACTGTATACGACAATGGGTCTGTCTTTAGCCCAGAGGTTCTAGACTTGACCGAGGATGACCTTGTTGGGAGGTTTGCCATGGGTGTTTCAATGGTTACATCTCTGGCTCTGGCTCTTTCTTACCCAACCGTTGCAGCTGCTCCTCACATGTTCATCAATGGGTACAAGAATCTTTTGGCCATTGCAGTAGAAACTGATTATTCCTTCCCTCTGGCTGACAAAGTGAAGGAGTACCTTGCGGTATGCTTTTCAATCTTCTTATTTTGCCTGTTTGCACACTAGTAGTAGTGTAAATGAGTTCATAAACTAACTTTTGATTCAACATATACTTGTGCAGGATCCGAGCAAGTTTGCTGTTGCTGCTGCCCCTGATACAGCTGCTCCTGCTTCTGGTGCTGCTGCTCCTGCTAAAGCAGAAGAGAAGAAGGAAGAGCCTGAGGAGGAGTCTGAAGATGACTTGGGCTTCAGTCTTTTCGATTAAGCTTCGGCCTAGCCGTGGTGTTTTTTTGCGGTGTTTTTTTGCTGCTTTTTATGTTTAAGTATAAACGTCACATTTAATTTTTGGGTTTTGTTGCTTAGTATGAATGAATGTTCCAATCTAGATAGGAGAATATTCTGGTTCATTAAATATCATTTCAGATTCATATCCATGACTTGTCCCTTTGTTGTATCATAATGGGTATTCACTATTCAGCCATTCATTGTGAATTTGATTGCAAAAAACAAGAGGAAAATGAAATCTTAAAAAAAAAACAACTTGAAATTGTATCATAGTGGATAAATGATACAATTTTCACATGTAAAATTATATATTTAGTGATATTTTATTGTATCGTAAATGATACAGGGCTGATTGGCATGCGACTTAAATGCTCTGATCGAAATTGTAGTTGGATTGTTAAAATTGTGTTTGGTATAGAATTGTAATTGGATAGGATATTATAGGATTGTTATATATGTAGAGAAAAATGTTACTATTGTATAGACATTTCGATCTGCGGTATTTAAATGTTATAATAAGCACAAAATCTCCGAGTAGCATTCAAACGGGCATTTGGATGCTACTCCACAATCAGCTCCACATTGATTATTTTTAAAAAGTTTTTATCTAATACGTTATTGGTCTGTAATGTTCTTGTAAATTTGTGATACCAGCAGTGCTTGATAAATTTGTTGCATACTTGTACAAGAATAGCAGGGAAATTTTCGAGTGCCAAGTTCATTAAAGTTGAATAATATCTAACTAACCCTTGCATTTGAATGTAAACCTGACTGCTTCATTTGCATAATGGTAGTGATGAAGGTTAAGGCAGGGAGAATGAGTATTGTTTTTGATACATGTGTAAACTCTAATGAATGGAGCACCATATTAGATGGTTTTCACATACTTTGACTGGTTTACTAGAGGATTCAACAGATGGTTCAGCAGGCACAAGATCAAGAGCAGTTTTTTGTATATGTATTCAGGCTGTGACTTGATTTCAGGATCTTGGGTTGGAATAGGGACTGTAGGCTGGTATGCTTTGGCAGAGCACGGTATAAGTTCGTATGATTATACATGGCAGGGACATTGGGGCGGACAAATTTGGCTGTGCAGTTCTGTTTTTGATTTTTGGTACAACAGAAGGCACCTTCACCGGCCATGGCGCACAACATGGCAATTTAGACTTGGTTGCTGGCACGATGGAAAGAAACTTGGCATGGAAAGCGTCTTATGGCAGGTAATTCCCGGCGGTTGGCATGATTGTTGGCACTATATTTTTGTGTTTGTTCAAGGATCTAGGCACATTCGAACTGGGCTTAATTGGAATGGTCGGATCGAAGTCTCTTTTATGGGATCATGGTTAAGTATTATGGTACGAATTGTAAATCGAGTTTGGGAAAGCCTTTCGTTAATCTAGCGAAAGTTGTATATGGTGGTAATATAGTACCTAAATTAACTAGTTGGACATTTTGGCGGGATGTAATTATTCGACGTCTTTTGGTGTACACGGGTTCTTTTAAACCGCCATGATTATATATATAAAAAAAAAAATGAGAGCCTAGGCTCTCTTTAAAAAAAAAAAAGGTCGATCACATGAAAATTTGTTACAATTAAACACCGTTTGAGTTGTAAAATTATATTATTATATTAACACATAACTCATTAAGTTACGACATTGTATTAATGCATATTGAATTATTTTTGTATAAGTTCTTCAAATGGTTTTTAGTTGGTATTTTTCCCAAGAACGCCATCCATTTTTTGAATTTCCGTAAAACTATCTACGTGGCAATCAAACATGGATGATTGTCCAAATTTCCCACCTATATTTTGACTTTCCTAAAAGACGGGTTTTTAATAGTAGGCCTCATAATTATTCTAAAAAAAAAAAGTTAGTAGGCCTCATAATTCTTAAGAAATGGTATCAAATTTATTAAAGACGAACCTATATTGTTAATAAAATCATCAATATTACTTCCTCCTTTTCGTTTTAACCTTGTCAAATACTTTTTAAGTTCAAAAAATAAGACAAGAGTACTTTTTTAGAAAGTAATAAGACAAAAATACTTTTGTTTATAACCGAGTGGCATGAGATGAGATGTAATTTTAAGCTATTGTATGAATATTCTAATGTTAAAGTTGGTCTAGAAATTAATACAAATGGAAATGAGAATTATTAATCGGGACAATAAAAATGACAAAATGGGAAGCTTAGAACGGGACGGGAGAAGTACCACTTAAAAATATTTATTTGTGTGTAAGATTTTTCATATTACAACAACGTTTAATATCATTAATAATATATACATTTTGATAATTAACATGAGGTGTTTCATTTGTAACATAGGTCATCTCTGGAGACCGACTCTCATGAGACTTTGTGATTTTTCAAAACATATAAAATTTTGAAGAATAAAATTTGGGTAAACCATTTTAGGAAATAATTAAAAATTATAAAATTAATAAATTAGTGATCATAATTTTTAATCACAAGTTATGAGGTTTTTAACAAATTCATACTATTCCTAACACTTTTTATAAATTTCTTTACAAGCAAATTCGTCATTAAATTACTACATTAACAACAAATTAGTACATTGAAATGTACTTACAAAGTGACATAGAAAGGGGACCACAAATTTAAGTACTTGATAAAACTCTTCATACTTATTTATTTTCTTTTTAAATTTTGATTTTGTCCACTTTAAAATATATATAACTTGAAAAATAAAAATGCAAAAGGTAAATAAAATTCACCAACGGATTTATTTTTATGAGATCTATAAATAAAGGCCACTCTTGACTATATTTGATTATTTTCATGAGATTTATAAAAATTATTAATAACTTTATTTTAATCTTGATAAATTGTAAAATGAGTTCTAAAAGTACAATTTTATTAATTTTAGCTTTTAAACACTCTTGTAATATCGTATATATCTTATTCAAAAAAAATATCATATGCATGTAAAAATAAGTAATAATTATTCTAACGACAGCACGATGACGCGTCATGTCAAGATGCAAGTAGTGGTCGGGGCACGGGGTCCGGGCAGTTGGCACGTGCATTAAACTTGAACGCTGGGCACTGGGTCCGGGACATTGTTTTCATATGAAGTTGTCGGGGAAGTAGAGAGTCTACGTATATATCGGTTCAGGGCATTAGGTCGGGGCACGAACATTTGGGTAGGTGCACTGGACACTGGCATTTTCTTTATATAGTCGTCGGGTGAGTAGAGAGTCAACGTATATACAAGTTCGAGACACTAGGTCAGGGTAATGGACACTGTGCATTGGGTAGGGACATTGGGCATGAACATTTCTTTATATAAATGATTATTTTACATACTTGAGATCTTATAATAATGTTTAAAAGTTGAAATTAATAAAATTACATCCGTACAACTCATTTACAATTTCATAAGGTTCAAATAAATTCGTTGGTGATCTTCATAGATATCAAAAAAAAAAATCAAACATGATCAAGAGTGGTCTATATTTATAGATATAAAAAAAATAAAGTCGATAGTGATTTTTATTTATTTTTTAAATTTATTTCTCCTCAAGTTATGAACTTTTTAAAGTGGACAAAAATTAAATTTTATCTAGGTTAATTTAAGTATTTATGAGATCATCAACCCACAAGAAAATAAGGGAGATGATCATTCTATAACAAATAAAGAGGTACTATGACAAGGGTTATATGGTCCATTCACATTTAAAATGTAGTGATATGTTGTAACAATTTTGCTCAAAGAAACTAGTTTATGGCCGTCGAAATTCGACGGGTATTAGAGAAACATGTATAAACATGTATGAATAAAACACATTTACTTTTAAAAGAATATGTACAAAATAACTATATAACAAGATAAAATAAATACAATCATTTACAATAAAATAAAAATTAAAAAAATTAACATGTTCAAGTTAATAGTAATAATTTTTTATAAAATATATGTTCCATTTTTATAAAGTTTATAAGGTGATTAATTTAAAATTACATCATAGTGTGTCAAACACCTCTCTTTATATATAAAATTTGTAGTTTCAAGATAGGACTCAATCCGTACCCATTAAAACCCGATAAATCCTATGTATATGTGCGGGTTTGATACGCCCACCCCTATCCTAATCTCGATCGCAAACCGATTTGAATTCGATGTAAGAAATTATGTTAGCGAAATGTTCAACACAAAAAATATGTGGAGAATTGTTTTCACAAAATAAAACATTCTCTCCCATGTAGTGTTCCTCCTCCTCCACCCCCCCCCCCCCCCAAATGTACCGGTCCGGATCGCGTACTCCCACGTCCGCCCAAAACTCAACCAATACTAAAATCCAATATAGACAAAACTCTGAACTCGATTCGTATACAAATTTAACACACGATTCGCCTAACATTCAAATGACTCAAGTTTTTGTCAAGGGTGGGTGATACCTACCCAATACATCAGACCTTAAAAAGTTTGTGAGAAATTGTTAGCGAAACATTAAAATTTTTACCTACGTATGGGGTACTCCTCATCCCACCAACACAAGTTAACGCAAATATATGTGGAGCATTGTGAAAAAGAAACATTTTCTTCCATGTTGGACAAAATTTATCTAGGTTAATTTGAGTATTTATGAGATCATCAGCCAACAATAAAATAAGGGAGATGATCATTCCACAAAAATAAAAATAAAGAGGTACTATTACAAGGGTTATATGGTCCATTTACACTTAGTGATATGTTGCAACAATTGTTTGCTCAAAGGAATTTAAAAGAAATAGATGTATAATGTATCAATTGGTAGCTATCCTATAAATTATGTGAACGTCTCGGTATACTGTATCAAATGTGATTAGAAGTTCGTTGAGTTTACTGAGGTGTCAATAAAATATTTAAACAACTGCTAAAAAATAGTATATTTTTATAATAAACTTTTTTTGAATAATCTTATTTTTATCAGATTATGATCTTGTTTAATAGAACTACATGTTGGTTATTTAATTAATAGTTGATTGAATAGTTGATATATTAATTAGTTATTGTAAAAGTGTTTACTAAGTTAATTAAGTGATAAGCTAAACAATTTGATATATAATGTTTAAAAGCAAATTATTTGACATGGTTTCTAACATTACAAGATTACTAATTTATTAGCTACCAAATAAGCATTCAACCATTCACGTAATAAACTAAGGAAAAAAAATGGAGACACAAAACTTATGGAAATCATATTCTATAACATATTATTTAGTAAAAGCTCATTAACGTAAGTTAATCATTTTAAAAATAAATTTACTCGGTTCATAAACTAGTGCATAAATATAAGAGAGCCTTGCGAACCAATACCCTTTTAAAAATAATAATTAAAAAAGATTGATTATTTGTACTCTATAATACGATAAATACATATATATTGTCACATTAAATTTATAATTTTAAGTGTGAGAACATGTAAATGATAAAAAAGCTATAATTTATACTCTATGATATATTTTTATGTTGCTATTTAAAAATTTCACTGACTGTTTAGCATACAATTTGAATTGAAAAGATCGAACTCCAATTAATTTTTTTTATGTACAAAATTGGTAATTTAAATTGGGTGCATTCCAAACATACACTGGATTTTCAAAGTCGTCCTCCGAATTTTAACTGTCAAATTGGACAGTGGCCCGAATATTCCCAAAATATACTGGATCCGCAACTAAACTGATATTACTGGGTCGGGTCGGGCCCGATGGATGCAATTTCAGCCAAACCCGAAATTATCGAACTGTTTTTATTTTTAATTAGTTCTTTATTTATTCCTTCAAGTATTATCGTTATCCACGCCCCAGCTTGAAACCTCACTCTCAGTCGGTCCACCTTACCGGCGAGCCACCACTCAAGCTTTTTAGGTTCTCCTTCACGCATCTTCGGTAAGCCCCTTCCTTTTCTTCATTATTTCTGGTTTAGGTTTTTGTTACTTGTCGTCTAATTCTGATGTGGTTTACTTAATTGGCTACTGTGTTTTACATTATTTTTCTTCATTGAACTGTTTGCTAATCTAAACTAGGGTAACTAGACTTTTAATTGTGAGCTTTTAGTAAATACCTATTTGGATATTATGTAGTATGTTGGAAGAAATTCAATGTCTTTTGGTATGTTCCTCACTGCCAATTCACAGTTTCGGTATTGCTAAAAATGTTCGCGTAGCTTTTAATTGTAGTGGCTGACCTATATTCATTTATACATTCACAACTGAGCACCGGCACTGTTCTCGTCGTTTATGCCTGACTTGTGTTCTCCAATCTCGATGACCAGAATCTTTAAGCTGCTTTCTTTAATTATGCCTGAAGCTTCAGCAGTATGACCGTGTTCATGTTGACTCGCCATGTGATGTTTGTGGAATGATGTTCATTTTATTTGATGCTCCAGCTCAAGTTGAAACAATTTCTTTATGTTGGTATCAGTCACGGATTGTATTTTGTTGTTTACATGTAATCACATCAATTTCTGAGGATTATTGATATTTTAGAGCACAATTTGATAATCCTGACTTCCTGAGGTCTTCTTGTAGCTAAAAGCATTTGTTGCGCTGATAGAATTATGTGAATATGTGATGTAGTTCTAAATTCCAGTCCAGTTTGTAGCTGCAGCTACTATAAGAAAATTATTAATCAATCTGGGTGGACTCACTGTACAGAAAGGAGAAGGAAGAGCAGAAGAAGAAAATGGAGAAATACTTTGGCAAATCATACCGAGGAGACCCGGGAGTACCACACGGTAACCCGGACCGCTTTGGGAACATATGGATAGGATCCGCTCTCTTCTCTGCTGTCACTTGGATCAACCCACCCATCTGGCAACTCTCTACCCAGTTCAAGTATTCGTCTGCCCTTTTTTACTTGGTTGTTTTCTTATCCCTGATTCATTTGATTAATTATCTTTGGCTCTTTGCTTGTGTTGGGTTCAAATTTATGTATTTGTTTGATTTTGAGACAAGATAACACTGATCAAATTGCCCTAATTATCTTCTAATTCCATTAGCCTAATGTCACTGATGCTTAAACATGTCTCATTGTGTTTGAGTTTGTCTTCTTTATAACGTACAGCTTGCTGTATTCATTACACATCAAACAGTTCGTCGAGCAAATGTACTAGCCGTGCATTACTCAGTCTCCAGTTAAACGTTCAGTAGTTCATATGCTACTGGAAGAGCTAAAGTGTGTTTCTAAAGTAGTTCATATGCAAATTAGGAACACTTAGGGTTGGTTTCTTCCTATGTGTGTCACCTTTAACGGTCTAACACCAACTTTTGTTGAGTTTCTAATAATAACAGAGTTTCAGAGCTGAGCTGAGTTTCTGATTATATTATTAAAAATTTCTCACTGTATTGACTATCAATTCTCAGTTCCAGAAAAGGGATATTGGGGATAAATTGTATCCTTGCATTTCTGCAAAAGGTGGTTTCTAAGTATTAAACTAGTGACCTTAGGTCACCAATGGAGCAACTTACTGTTCAACCTTTGGTCATAATCTTCATTATGATTTATGAAGTTTCAACACGACTTGAAAAAATCTAATTTGGCTTGGTTGTAAAATCGAAGGACCTCTGTAGTTGTTTGAATTGCTAACATGCAGACAAATTGACATGGATTAAGAAACAACGTCATTCATGTTTCAGTAGAGTTTCCATTTCCAATTCCATGTACCGAAACATATTTGACACATTAACAAGTAACGTCACCAGGTACACTTTGAGCGGTGAGGAGGTATTAGTCAAGTAAATAGTATTTTGTGTAACAAAAATGGAGACTTCATTTGCAACTGTAGTGCCTCTTGGCCAATTAGTAGGTTTTCTTAATGCTCTAATTTTAAAATGTGCTGTTACTAATTTTTACTTAAATAAATGATGTTATCCTAGTTTTCATGGTAAATGCTAATCGGGATGTTCCTAGTTTGTTGTTTGCTGATCTGCCTTTTGTTCTCATTGTTGATTTTGGTTTTAATAGTTGGCATGACAAAGCAATGCTATTTGAGCAATATCATTGGAAGCAACATAGGAAGAAATTGCTCAAGAAGAAGGAGCCATATGACTTGCAGCCATATGAATTTCAGGTATTACGTGATTGAATTTTCACTTCTTAGGAAGAGTGCTTCCTCTTAAGCATTTCATGTTGTGGAACCTTATCATTCGCATATTAATGTGATAAGAGTCTGTTCTCACATTTCCTTTTAAATCTTGACAGTGGAATAAGATGGACAAGAAGTTAAGAGACTCGTACTATTTCAACTGGCCTAATTTCTTCCCGTAGTCTTCTTCCTGCCATGGCTTGGTTCTCTGTTTTCAGACATCACAAGAAAACTTTCGACTTCAAAGACATGGAAAAACCATTGATATCTCCTAGTCATCTTTTTGTATGTTGTCAGGCATCACATAAAACTTTCGAATGATGGTTGAAATTGTTTTGGTTTCCCAGGATTATTTTGGGCAAGGTATCTTTTATTAATATGTTCATCACATTGTTTTTTTTTTTTATAAATATTTTTACCAAATGCCTTAAACTTGGCTCTTGCCCTAATCAGGATTCAAAGTATCAAATCCTCCAGCTGACTCTTCTTTCTTTCACCCCGAATAACTTGATAACATTGCTGCTGCATGAGATCTACACCTTTGAAGCT